>CM059192.1:66628016-66738023 GCA_030323885.1 Branchipolynoe longqiensis | reverse complement strand
CCGTCAGGTGACGGCTTATGTGAAGCGTATGAGGCATACGCCGCCATACGCTTTCATAAATCCGTCCGTCCCCATTTTTTTGTGCATGCTAAAAAAATCTCGACCTACGGGGACGTATGGGCCATACGCTACTCATACGCCGGCGTACGCTCCGCATACGCTCCTCGTATGCTGGGGGTATGCCGGTGTATGCTAGGGGTACGCCGGCATACGCTACTCGTACGCTCAACTTGCGTCACGGGCGTATCAGGGGCGTATCTCGGGCATATGCAGCGTACGCAGAACCTACGCGTTGCGTATCAGAGTGTATAAAAAGCGTATGGGAGGCGTATGCGAAGCGTATGGCGGCGTATGCCCGACCTATGGTCTCGGTATATAAAGGCGACCCACGCCATTCCTTCGGTCATTCCTGCTCTGCTGCTCATACAGGATGGATGCCCAGGCACTGCAAGCACAGTTCCAGCTTTTCTACAGAGTTGCCCTTTATCACCATGAGCTTACTCTACTCCTCATGGTTCTTCTGGCGTCCCGTATCGAGAGACGAAGGAGGAGGGAGCGGCGGCGACGATCAGTGTGGGTCAGACACTGGATTGGGAGGCGGCCACAGTTTGGCTTGTTCGACAAGCTCATGGTCGAGCTCCGCAGCGAGGACACCGCGTCGTTTGTGAACTTCATGCGGCTGCCTCCCCAATTGTTTGACGAGATTGTGGAGCGAGTGGGACCCAGGATCGCCAAAAAACGGACCACATTCAGGGTGCCGCTCGACCCGGCGCTGAAAATAGCACTTACTCTGCGGCACCTGGCATCCGGCACAAAATACTCCTCCATGAAGTTTGGGTGGAGGGTGCCCCACAACACACAGTCGCTGATAGTGCGTGAAGTCTGCAAGGCCATCGTCGACCGAGTACATGGCCGAGGTCATGACGTGTCCGACGACTCCAGAAGGGTGGCATGCCATCGCGGACATCTTTGCAGAGAGGTGGAACTTCCCCCATACCTGTGGCGCTCTGGATGGGAAGCACATCGCCTGCCGGTGCCCTCCAAAGAGTGGGTCGCTCTACTACAACTACAAGGGCTTTTTCTCCGTGGTCCTGTTGGCGCTTGTAGATGCGGACTACAAATTTATCTGGGCAGATATTGGCGGTATGGGCTCCGCGTCCGATGCCCAGATCTACAACGCCTCCGAGTTGAAGGCGTGCACAGAAGATGGCACCATCGGCTTTCCGAACCCTGAACCGCTCGTCGACGGCCAGAAAGATGTGCCGTATTTCCTGATCGGTGACGACGCCTTTGCCCTGCGGCCGACCATGATGAAGCCGTACGGCAAGAGGGGCTTGACCAATGACGAGCGACTCTTCAACTACCAGCTTTCCCGAGCTAGGAGAGTGGTGGAGAATGCCTTTGGCATTCTAGCCAACCGCTTCCAAGTGCTCCTGACGACTATGCAGCACCACCCCTCCAACGTGAAGCTCATCGGCAAGGCGTGCATGGTTCTGCACAACCTCATGAGGACACGCTACCCAGCGCTACAGAACATGCAGCTGGATCGTCCCGAGACAGCCAACAACAACTTTGTGCCTGGAGGTTGGCGAGAGGGCCACAACCTTCGTGACATTAACGTTGAACCTGTTAACCCCAACACCCCGTCCAAGCTAGGAAAGGAACAGCGCAATCTAATTAAAGACTGGGTCGTCTCACCTGCCGGAGCACTGTCATGGCAAGACAGGATGATCTGACAAAACATTTTATCAGTCTGTATGCGCTGTGTCTGTCTACTGTTTTTTGCAAACATGTCTGTGATGTCTCCTGTTATATGAGATGCTAATGTTTATATGTCTAGTATAAAATAAACGATATCATTTTATAGATATGAAAACACAATTTTACATGTCTGTTACATTCTTTCGCTCCTTAATTTAAAGTCATCTAGTTAATGTAATTGTAATGAATCTCCTCTCTTTTTACATACATACTAAGAACACAGGAAAAAATAGAGTGACACAGAGAGAGAAAGGGGGAGACGAGAGGGAGGGAGGGAGGGAGGGAGGGGAGAAGAGAGACAGAGAGAGGGAGGAAGAGAGATAGAGAGAGAGGGAGATAGAGAGGGAGGAAGAGAGATAGAGAGAGAGGGAGATAGAGAGGGAGGAAGAGAGATAGAGAGAGGAAGAGAGAGAGAAGGAGGAAAGGGAGAAAGGGGAAGGAGAAACATTATAATAAATATTTTAAATTTAAAGTTTTTATTTATGTTTTAATTTTAATGTTAATTGTACTTTAATATATAACAATTAAATGATGGCATGCCTTTACTGAACACGGACACAAAAATTAAAATTGACAGTATATTTATTATTTTAGCATCTTGACATATAAATGTACAAACAATATATAAACAATATATATACATATATACATACAAATGTACAAAGATAAATAAAAACTAAGACTACATATATACACATATTTACAATCACTTCTCTCCCTTGCCATTAGAAGTGGCATCAGCTGGCGACTGTGTGGCTGACGAGGGGAATAAGTCCAAATTTGCGCTCAACATGCCAGATATGCCGGACAGCCCCGACAAGTTCAATAGTCCTTCTGGGCTGGCCGACTCAGACAAGTTCACTTGGGTGGGGTCGACGTGTGTCGGAGTCACAATGTCTGCAGCAGCGCAAGTCCCCAGCCATGCCGCACCCACAGTGGGCGGAGCACCCGCGCGCACCACGACTCCGGGAGAGCCCCTCGTGTGCCCCGCCATCCCTAATGTCCGTAGTTGTCCAGCAGTGTGTGACGGTGACGGCCGTACCACCAGCGGAGCTGCGGGCGCCTCGTGACCTACGGAGGTTGGAGGTAGAGGCTGAGGCGAAAGACTTGGCAGAGGCGGCTGTGGCTGTGGCTGATGAGGAATCTGTGGCTGCCCCATATAGTGCTGCACATACTCGTGTGTCTGTGAAGCCCATGGTGATGCCGGTGGTGGCTGGTGAGTCCACTGGTGGGGTTGAGGCTGGTATGCCTCACTTGCAGACACACGAGCAGGTCCAGGAGCAGGTGCAGGAGCAGGAGCAGCCACACAAACCACTGGGGCCACAAAGGTTCCTTCCTCCTCCTCCAGATGGTGCGACGCCATGCGGTTGAGTGCACCGCAAACCGACACAAACCGCTCCTCCGGCATCGTGAGGATCATGTCCCGCATATAGTTGGCGAATGCCACTCGCTTCGTCACTGCCGGTGGATGTGGAGGTGGAGGAGGAGGCGGCTGCATTACCTTGAGGATGTCGGCAGACTCATCGAACCTCTTGTGGATGGCAGCGAGGAGGTTGTTGTCGACTGGGGCAGATCGCTTCCCTCTCCCCTTTCCCCGCTCTTGGGATGTAGCGGGGGGAGTGGGTGGAAGATCCTCGTCCATCACCACCTCCACATCGGTCGGGACATTCTCCTCCAAGCTGAGATCAAGCTGCGGAGCCGCGACAGGACTGGCCAACTGCAAAACAAAATCATAACATAACATAAGTAACATGAATGCAAATCGATATTTCGACAAAAGACACGACAAGTCAACAGTAAATCAAAATTATATAAAGCAAAAATAATTAACATTAAATGCAGACATGGATTTATAACGATTATATCATGATACATCTATTGTCAATAACATTAACAAATTACTAGAATATTAGATGTTGCTAGGACGTAAAACAACAACAAACAAACAAACATAAATACAACAAAAGCATAACATAGCAAACTAGAATACGATACTAATGGTCGCACTTGTCAGAACGAAAAAAGATTATGTACTTACACTCCTGCAGGGCTCCGGTCGGTGACGGACGACGGACCGCAGGAACCCGAACTTGCGCAGGATCCACTGCTCCCGCTCAGTCAGGTCAGCGGCTCCGTCCCCGCTCTTTTTTTTGTGGAGCCGCGTGTTCGTGTCCCTGAGCGACTTGAACCACTTCTGGAGATGGATTGTTGTGGTCCCCAGAAGTGTCGCCTGGTCCTCCCACATCTTGGCCTTTCTGTCTGAGCGGCGGTAATCCGTGAGCTTCATGTTCCAAATGATGGGGTTCTCCTCGAGGAAGTCCAACATTTGACCCTCCTTGAAGACCGACAGAGAACAGTCGCTCTTCTTGGCCCTCCGTCTCTTTGACGTGCCGATGGCAGCGGTGCTGGTGGAGGCGGCGGAGGCGGCGGAGGCAGCGGACGACGCCCGTGAGCTGCCCGCAGAGGCAGGAGATGGCGAGCTGGAGCGGGGATGCCAGCGTTGCGTCATCGACCTCTCCACTTCCATCTCCAGCTCCTCCAGTGGAGAGTGGTGTTCTGGAGAGTAGTGTTGTGGAGAGTGGTGTTGTGGAGAGTGGTGTGGAGAGTGGTGAGGTGGCGAGGCAGGTGAGGAGGCTGGTGATGGAGAGCATTGTAACAAAGTCTGCCTCTTTCTGCCTCTCCCACGGCCTAGTCCTCCTCCTGTAGTAACAGCAGCTCTGGAGGCTGGTGTAGTAGCAGTAGTACTGGTAGTAGTAGTAGTAGTAGTAGTAGCAGTAGCAGTAGCAGAAGCAGCAGCAGCAGTGGTGTTCCTCTTAGCAGGCATGGTGGCAGAGTGAGGGGAGCCTGTTGCTCCAGGCTTTATATACCCAGGAGTCACCAAGCGGCGGACCGCAGAGAGATACCATAGGTCGCGCATAGGTTTCGCATACGCTCCTCATACGCTCCTCATACGCTCCTAAAATATTCATACGCTCCTCATACGCTCCACATGCCAATCAAAACAGTCAAAAAATGTCGCAGCACGCTCCCATACGCTCCTCATAGGCTCCTCATAGGTCCCCCATACGCTCAAACCCACCCGAAAGTTCACCGAAGGTCATCATAGGCCGGCACCAGCACGGCGTACGTAGGTTTTCAATACGCTCCCGCCATACGCCGTAATGTGACAGGGCCTTAAGAGAGAACGTGCATAGATCTACGTTATCTGCTACTAAACAATGCCTAAAATGCCTTAACTGAGAAAACAATGTGTCTGAGATGTCAAGCAGGTTCAGAGGAAACCTCTCCCAGAAATGTCTTTCTTTTGTGATTTGCTGGCAACTTTGAGATTCCCAAGGGAGCAGTTGCCCCCCCCCGCCTTACCCCCTCCTACCCCACACCCGTCCACTGCCCCACCCCTTGAGCAAATGGTTCCTCTGTAGTACTACACTCTTTGTTCAGTTGGTTAAAGCTGCATAATCCGATGAAAAGATCACATTTTCAAAACCAAAACAAATATCTAGATTTGATTCTCCACATCAAACATACATACAGACGCACTTATTAAACTAAGCATTAGTCGCCACATAGAAGGGAATATTGAGTCAATTTAATAGAACATGTTACTGCAGAAGCCTGTGGTTTCAGAGTGTTGGCATGCTTGCCAAAATTAACTTTGTATGTTTGCACTTCAAATATCTGAAAAGTTAACTATTTAAAATAAAAGTAACTTCAAACTAACGTAAAGTAGATAATAACAATCAATTTTTTTTTTCTTGATGATTTATACTACCCATCATGGATAGACTTGTTTTCACCATTAGACAGTTTGTTGATAGAAAGCCCGAGCCTACACTTTTACCGACCCAAGGGATTTTTAACCTCCCACACCACATAGACATGGTATGAGAGCAACCGGCCTTTGATGACGCTGTAAGTTATATACAGCGGTGGAAATCCAAATTGGCAGAGGTGGGGGGGGGGGGCATGGGGAATCGAACCACCAACCTTCAGATTAGGCATCCGACCTAGACAAAAGTCAGACACTCTAACCACTCTGCCACAGAGAACACCACTAAATTTAATATATTCATCTCAGAAATTGACAGAAACTCAAAACCATCGGACTATGCAACTTTAACTTAACTACAAGGTGGTAGCAGAGACCTGTCTTCATAGATGCAGCTGCGTACAATTTAAGATAACAAATTCAGTTTTTTTACTAAAAATATATATGTTGTTTAACAGTGTTTTATTACATCACTTTTTATTCCAAATCTGTTTTATTCATCGCTTAAACAATTTGCGTACCACCTCAAAATCCCTAACTAGCCCCCGGGGTAGTCTGAATATTTACATATGAATGGTTTAGCAGGTATTTAAACATAATCTTTTGCTTTCTAATGATGTATTCCATTATGAAAACTTCCCAAAACTTAGTGTGCCACAACCAGATTTGTCAAACTGCACATTAATCCTATATAAAATTCGACCTTGGTAATTGAATCGGGACTCACATGACCACCATAGCTGAAAACGAGGTAAGCTCTCCAACCTGTTTAGGATTTGCACGAGCACTCGCTTCAATTGTTGAAGTTAAAAAGCTTGTCGACTATTTACGACTAACTGATTTAGTGGATTTGGATGTGTTAGAGGATGCCAAAGTCCGAGAACATCCCCCGTGGTCATTGAGAAAGCCATCGTTGAGAAAGCCATCTCCATATACACTGATGGTTTGAAAGACCAAAGCCGGGTAGCTGCTGCGGCAGTCTGCTGATGGGAAAGATTTGGTGTATGTTTGCCTGATCAGAGCTCGATTTTCACTGCAGGAGCCCGAGCAGTCCTTCTCGCGTTGGAGTGTATCGAGGTATCCAACCACACTAACTATGTTATATACAGTGATTCGTTCTCTTGCCTACTGGCTGTTGCTGGACTCAAAACGAATCATCCTATTCTAGCAATGGTCATTTATAAAATGAACCAACTGACAACGGGTGGGTATGACATCCACCTGTGCTGGGTGCCTGGCCATGCTGGCATACAAGGAAACGAACGAGCTGATCGGGCTGTGAAGAAGGCCCTGAACTGTGATCTTGAAGTGTGTCTGATCCCTCACCATGATCTGAAACCACTAATAGCCACCCACATAAAATCAAAATGGCAACATGAGTGTGATGAAAACATTAATAAACTTAAAGAAATTGAACCATCTGTGGGAAGGCCACCACAGACTCATGCGGGGGTTCGGCGGGACCAAGTGGTCCTTAGCCGCTGCCGTATTGGCCACTCGTGGCTTACACATGCTTTTCTGCTCAAGGGGGAACCTCCCCCTGAATGTATTGGGTGTCAGTCCCCGCTGACACTCAAACGCATTTGACTAAGTTGCGTTGATTTTTTGGCCCTGCGCCAACAGTTCTACACTGCAGACAGTATGCATGACCTTTTTACTAATACCCCTGTCACACTACGACGTAACGAGCCAACGTGAGCCTAACGTGATGATTTTTCGTCATTACGTTGCCGTACGTTGGGTACGTTATGATGACGTCATAATTACGTTAGAGTGACGTCGAGCTACGTCATGCTACGTCGTGTTACGTCGGCGCGCGTCGAGGTTTTTGACCTGTTCAAAACTTTCGACGTATCTCGACGTGAAGCCGTTACGTCGGGATGACGTGACAATGACGTTAGGTAGACGTTCCGCGATCGTTATAGCAGCGTAAATTACGTTAGAGTCATGTTATGTCACGTCAGACCGACGGCCCGGGTGGGAGCAACGTGTGGGCAGCGTTTTGCACGTTACGGTCACGTTACGGTCACGTTACGGTCACGTTACGGTCACGTTACGGTCACGTTACGGTGACGTTACGGTCACGTTACGGTCACGTTACGGTCACGTTACGGTCACGTTACGGTCACGTTACGGTCGCGTTACGGTCACGTTACGTCCACGTCGCACCCGTTACGGCGACGTTACGCTCACGTTACACTAACGCCCGGTCACGTCGCCAATTACCCCTCCCCTCTAACATTGTCACGTTACAGCTAACGTCACGACGTACACCGACGTTACTTTCACGTTATGCTCACGTCCACAATTTGCATATTACGCCCATAACGTTGACGTAATATAATTATTTTCACGTTCTGCCTACGCTGACGTAGTCACGTCGTAGTGTGACAGGGCCATTAGGTAAAACAGGAAAACATTTTAGCCTTTTTGAGGGCAGCTGGACTGTACCACCTCATATAGTTTACTAAATAGATTCTATCAATTATTAATAAAACTTTTCTTTTTCTATGGGAATTTGTTTCCCTTGACCACAAATATATGATTGTGAGCTTTCTAATTTAATGAGTGTCTATTGGCACATAATTGATTGTCTGCTTTTACATGTAAAAGCGATGGTTTGAACAAAAAACAAACATTTCTCGCCGTGAATATGGCCTATGCTGCTGACACGGCGTAAAGCAACCACCAATCAATCAATCAATCATGTTGTTGTTTTATGTCCTAGCAACATTTAAGGTCATATAAAGACAGGTACCGACTCGTGATAGTGCACACCCATGGCAACATTGATAGTGCTGCCCCTACGATCAACACCTTACTAGTAAGTGTTACCTGCGCATATAGACAAAAAAGTGCATATTTTATTGGTGAAAATATTACTAAATTGCATGAGCTTCCAGAGGTAGACAGGGAGCTGGACAGGGAGCGCCCCCCTCCTCCCCCGACACACCCCCATCCTGACTTTCAGAGATTTTTTGCTGATGGCCAATCACATCCCTGATATATATATAATCACATACGTGTTTGTATGTATATATAGATATTATATGCGTGTGTCTGTATATAAATGTGGTAGGCCCGATGTCAGCCATTTCACGGTCTTGCACGCACATGTAACAATGAGGAAGATTCTAATTACAAAGATGAAAATGGAAAGAACAGAGACTCATTACAATAGCGTTATTTTATTCAAGGCTGAAGAGAAGACACAGAAAGTAGATCCCTTACCCCCACTCCCCTATATAACACCAATTATTCTGTCACTGGATCTACATGAAGCACAAGAATTACCAATTTCATTATTAAAATTTCGGAAATCTGCAAACCGGTGGAAAAATCATGCATATATAAAATGTATAATGAATACAATGCTTCTGAAAGCGGAAATCCCTCTTTAATTTACTATTGGACAACATTTCCACAAATTGCTATTATTGTATGTTTATGCTCGTCTGAATCCTTAAACTGGAAGAACGCCCAAGTTGAAATAATCAGTCCCCTGAGATGAATGTGTCTTCTAACACGCTGTTACAGGCCAAATAAATCATTCAGGAAGTCCCAGATAGCAGAATAATAGTAGATAGTACTAGTAGGTAGTTAAGCAATGGTCGGTGTATAGCAGAGCGAACTGAGATGTGGTTGGGTCCTTGTTTATATTCCCATAATGGATTATAGAGCATACATATATACCGAGAGAGAGGGAGAGGGAGAGGAAGAGGGATGGGGAGAATGAGAAGGAGAGAGATAGAGGGAAAGAGAGACAGAGAGATAGAGAGACGGAGAAAGAAAGAGGGAAAGAGAGAGAGAGGAACACGAAGAGAGAGACAGAGATAGACAGAGACAGAGCTAGAGACAGAGAGGGAGAGCGAGAATGAGAAAGAGAGACATAGAGAGAGCGATAGAGAGAAAGAGAAAGAAAGGGAAAGGGAGAACCAGGAAGAGAGAGAGAGACAGAGAGAGACAACGAGAGACAGAGAGAGCTAGAAAGAGAAAGAGAACAACAAAGTTGTGTGCACCTGTTTTCTCTTAAGGCCCTGTCACATTACGATGCATCTTGCAAGCGCGCAGCCAACGTGTAAAATCACTTTTTTACGCCGAGAAGTGTCACTGTTCGGCGTGGGGGGAGGGGGGGGGGGGGGAAGTTGGACTTATACATGCTGTATATATAGCATACGCCCAACATATACCCAATGTATCACCAATGTCCCGCCTGGCGAAAAATTATTGAATTATGCTGACGGTACGTTCACAGAATGCCAGTGAACATAATATATGTTATTCGATCGCCAGAACTACACCTCGTATGTTACATATGTCGAGACACGCTAGAGAAATGCTAAACATACATTAGACATACATTAGGCGTACGTTATCCATACATTGTCAGTACATGGACTGCGCATTCTCACTGCCTTTAATGTAGGTCAAGGTAGTGCAATGTATTGAACAATGTTTGTGTAACGTATGTCTAATGTGCATTGACGTACATCTAATGCATACATAATATACGGCGGACATAAAATCTACGCGTTGTCAAACGTTGTCGTACATCGAAAGTTTTGCACATGCACAAAACTTTGCCGACCCCTGATGTGCGACACCGTATCTCAACGAAGCTCAATGTACATTGACGTATACCAACAAGCGCCTAACGCATGTGTAACGCATAATGACCTATCCCAATGTAGCGGCCAAAAATCACATACGTTGGCATACATTGGCGCGATGCGTCGTAATGTGACAGCCCCTTTAGGGAGAGATCGGCGTCTGTGTCTGACGTCATTGTTCCGTGTACATTTCGTCTGCTGGCCTGGCGACTTGCCAATATACACATAGAGAAGGAGCAATGCAGTGCACACAAACACACTGCCACCCCCTCCCCATCCACTCGACCCCATCACCTCATCCATCCTACAAACGCTGAGCGTGGTTTCAAGGGCTGGGAGTTAATATTTCATCATTTGACGGTCGGCTACCCTAACAAGATTACTCTTTTATTCCAGCCTGAGGACGGCCGCATTGATTAAAGTCTTTAAACACGACGCTGAGCACCGACAGAAAAGACTCAAATCAGCGTGACAGATGGACAACAATCGCTAAAACCTAGAGAAAAACACTCCCCCAAAGTGGTTTTGTATTAAACACTTCCATTATTGTATATATATACACTGGGGTAGGTTGGGCTTCTTTTGAGCGCCTTTATTATTACTAATGATAACACGGTGATTAGGCATACTAGTCATAATTAAAATATTATGTTAATTAAATCAGGTTCAGTTAGTTCAAAGATTGAATTAAGTTCCACAATGCTGTATCCACGAAGCTTAAAGGGTACATTCCTTACACGCGGTATGCGGTATGCGGTATGCGGCATGCGAATACTGAATCGGTCCATGTAGCAATCGGTGCGGCACGCGAATGCGAATGCTGCTGCGTTTGCCATAGAGAACAGTGGTGAGGAAACCTGACACTGTGTGTGGGTGTGGGTGTGGGTGAAAGGACCCATACCGTAAGCACGCCGCACGCCGCATGCCGCATGCCGCATACCGCATACCGCGTGTAAGGAATGCGCGCTTTACGTGGTAATCAGTTGGGATCCATTTACTAAGAATTCATCGATTTCCGGCAGAATATTGTGGTGTGAAGATAGACTCTATTTATATAACAAAATACAGTAAAACCTCTCTAACCGACCACATCCACAGATTGACCACTCCCCTATGTCGATCGCTTTATTTGGGTCCCAACACTACCATTGTAACCATATTCTAACTCCCTAAACCGACCACCTCCCTAAATGGACCACTTAAAGTTGGTCCCAAGGTCAGTCGATTTAGAGAGGTTTTACTGTACATGCATCCATGGGTGTGATAAATGACATCGATTAATTTAAAATAGGGCTGTATCATAAATTTGCTTATTATTTATTTATCTGTGACTTCCTCTTAATTTGATATTGAATGATGTATGGCGCGAAACAGCTTCTTAGAAGATACATTAATCTTCTGCTTTGGTGATCTTCTACTTAGACGACGCAGATGAAAATAAATATAGAATTATAGCAATTTGTGGAAATGTAGAGCGATAATGAATTAAAGAGAAACTTCTAAATTTGGAACTACATACAGTAAAACCTCGCTAAATCGACCGACCATGGAACCGACTTTAAATGGTCCATTTTAGGGAGGTGGTTGGCTTAGGAAGTGTTTTTGTCATTGTCATTACCTATTATATGGGTGATCGTTTTGGACCAAAATAAAGCGATCGATATTGGGGAATGGTCGATCTGTGGAGGTGGTCAGTTAGAGAGGTTTTACTGTATTGTATAAATAGACATTTCAAGTATAATCAAATGGTTCCGAAAGGGTTTGCTTCACTTTCCACAATAAGTGTCTTCTGGGTTAGTTTCCACTTATCTCTTGATAGTTTCTTCAGCTGGGACTTGGCGTGTTTAGATGTGATGAGGTGGGGTGGTTGTCCCTCCCAGCACCTATACTTCAAAAGAAACCCTCTACTCAGAAGTCACTTTGAACTGATAAACCATAAGAAAACAACTAACATAGTAATAAGAATAGAACAAAAATACAATGCCAAGAGGGCCCCAAAAAAAACTAACATAGACTACTAAGCATACCAACAAACTATCTATGTCCTACTGAAATGCAGGCAATCAAATAACTTATCAGCAGCTACTGCTTGGTAAGACAACACCAGCACTACAGCTGGCCAGCATTGAAAACAAGCCTGGGTACCTGGGCTTAAATGCTATGGACAGTATAAATACAGCCTCAATTAAAAAAGAAAATATTTTTAAAAAACCATTTCACCAATACATCCCTTAATATTTTAACTAAACCTACACTTTACACACACAGTGTTTCATAGAAACCACCCAAACCAGCATCTCCACACGAGTGCACACATTGGATACTTGTTACAAACTAGATACATCAAAACCATATAGTTAGCTAAATTAGCTTTTTAACTAAATCAACGTTGTACCCAGACAATCTTTCATAGAAAACCACCCAAAACGCCACCTCAATATCAACAGTGATTAATGTGCACACTGAATGTTTAATCTCAAATAGATACACCACGACCCATTTTGGTAGATCGTGGAATTCGAACCCACATATGTGAACCCTGGTCGAGTCAAACCAATGACTTTAACAAATAGTGATGCTTATTAAATAATTGATATTTGTCGCTTCCTAGCCAGGCTCTCGGAATTATTACGATAAGGCAATTACTGGTTTGTTCAGTATCAGGATAATGTGACTGAGTGGGGTATCGAGTCATGGTGCTGGCGACCTGATTTCCCAATGGGGCAGCACCATAAAGTCACCATGAGTGTGCGCTGTCACAAGTAGGTACCCATCATGATATGACCTTAGATGTTTCCAGGACGTAAAACTCCAACAACCAACGAACCATCTAACTTGCATAATAATATAAATAACACTGTCCACTAGTGTCCAATGCTGAGTGATCTGTATTTTGGAATACAGAAATAGGAAAGCTACAGTTAATTATATCACTTACACTCTTGAGAAGTCCACGCACACTGTCCTCTGCCACATAGTGCGGTATGATATGTATTCCCGTAGGATTTTGTGCTAAAATTGATTTTTTTTTGCAGTTCTGGCTCCAATAGGATTCAGGCTAACAGAAAATGATGGGGTCCAAATTTTCAGACACCTCCCCCCTTCGTGGGGGGGGTCATTTCCATTTTAAGATCTCCAGCAACTGACCATTCACCTATCTCCGGAAGTTATTGACCGATTTTCATAGTTGAAGTGTTGATTTGTAGGTTTTCAGGTATGTTGAGTTGATTTATGACACTTACAAAGCAACCGGAAGTGTAGGTTTTCACTTCCGGTTGGCAAGTTACGGTTTGACTCTGACTCATGTGCCTTCCGGATGGACACCGGCAATTATCCTCATCATGTATGATCCGATTTCTTAGTTTTGAGAGATTTAAGCATACTGAGGTGATTGTGGGCACTTCAAGAGCAGCAGAAAGTATTTTTGCTGACTCTCGGTTCATCATATAGAGTCTCCGAACACCAAAACTAATGACGCTATTTTTTCTTTCAGGTCTGAAGGTTGGTGATAGACTTCACTACAGATCTTCCAGAACGTCAAATTTGTATTCCAAATACTCCAATTAAAATGGACCATATTTATGTTTTTCAGATGTGTTAAAACAGTTTTGAGCCCCGTCGGAAATACTCTTTGCCAGTATTATTAACGAGATCAGTAAATCACATATGGCCGATATGTCTGCAGGGGAGGATAACGTTTGCGTGATTTGTAAAGAATGTGCCAAATCAAACAGGCGATTGGTGAACAATCCAGCCATGACAGATGAACTTTTACGATGCTGCCGGGAGAAGGTGTCTCTTGGTGACACTCAAAGTGACATTCATAAACTATTGAATCAGTTGTCCGGCTTGAATGAAGAAGAACTCAAATCCGTTTGATATCATAGTGAATGTCGGAAACCTATCGTCAACAAGACTAAGATTGAACGCCTTACTAAGCGACCCTGAACCAATTCACCTATCTGTGCTCCACGAGGACGAGGGCGCCATTCAAGTGCTGAGGGATCGGTACGGCCAGGAGGAGGCAAAGTATGATATTCTACACTATGCAGAGAAGGGTCAGAAGCGCTTGGAAGAGTTTGTTTATGAATGTTTGACCTCCACATCAACTCTCTCGGTTTGGGACAAGATGAAGAAGTTCAAGTTGAAGGCCTTCTCAAATTGGATGGACATAATGAAAGTATGCATTGGAGATAAGGTCATCAAGTTGCGCAAGGAGTGTGAATTACTGGGCAGATTTCTAACCGTCCAAGGAAGCCGACCAGGTTTAGTTCCAAAACTTGAGGAGACTATTGGCGAGTATGAGATGTCGACGGTGCCCCGCTCTCTCTGTGCTGTTGATGGATCCCTTACATCCCAGCTGACAAAGGCAGTCTGATGCACGCAGTTGAAGATGCCACGTTTGAGTCCCTTGATGTTCTGCCAGTGCCTGGCATAGTGCAGGAAGATCCCCCAGTCAAAGATCTGATCGTTGATGCAATGGGTGTACTTCAGACTATGACAAAGACGCCAAAGATGCTGAAGCTTTCACACCTTCAGGATGCATTCAACAAGCGCATAGAAACGATGATGGCCATTTATGATGAGGGTCGAGTTGTGTTCGATCGATACATGGATCAGTCGTTGAAGAACAAGACCTGACAGAAGCGATCGACTACATCCATTGAGTACAAAATTCATCCCGAAATGAAGCTCACTATGTCCATCAAGGCCCTACTGTCAGCATCAACAACAAAGAGGAAACTCAGATGCCTGTTTGGCCAGGGACTGCTGCACTATTTTGCAAGCAAATGTTCATTTGTGCTGGTTGTCATGTATGATACTCATATCAAGGGACGTGGTTTTGAGTATGCTCATACACATGAAGAGGCTGACACACTAATTCCAAACCAAGTCCTTGCATCTGCAGTTTGTGGTGCTTCACAACAGATCTGCATATGGTCACCTGACACTGACTTACTCCTGCTCCTAGTTGATCTGGTCGCCAGCAGACAAATAACATTTCCCACATCCTTGAAGTTTCATACTGGCAAAGGAATGAAGAAACATGAAATAGACATCTTTGAGAGAGTTCAGGTTATTGGCCGTCGCAAATGTCAAGGTCTCCTTAGACTCCACAACTTCTCTGGTGCTGACTGGGGAGGCAAATTCATTGGAATCATGGGTTAATGCATACCTGAAGCTTGATGAAGATGACCCTGCCATTGACTGCTTCAAGGCATTAGGATGTATTTCCATTCCTGATGAGATGAACGATGGCAAGCTTCCCACACAGGTGATGGCATTGGAGACTTTTGTGTGTTGCGTCTACAGTTCAAAAGGTCCAACAACCCTACCATCACTCAGGTGGGAGTTGTTCCGGTCAAAGAACTTGGAAGGCGAGATGCTTCCACCAACTCATGCTGCATTGCTTCCACATATCATCCATGCAAACTACATCACAATGCGGGACAAATCATACCCAGATGATTGTCCGGCCCTTCCTCCAATTGAAGAAAATGGATGGAAATTGGAGAAAGAGGTGTATGTTCCAGTGAGATGTCTTGCCTTGCCTTCCCCACGGGCTATAGTTGAACTCGTCAAATGTGGCTGCAAAGCAGGGTGCAAGGGAATTAGGTGTAGCTGCTTGAAGAATGGCCTGCCCTGCACTCCACTCTGTAAATGCTATGGCGGTGACTGTGCAAATACTATTCGGGAGGATACTCCATATATGGACATCGATGAATAGCGTACTGATTCTTCGGAATTTCGATGTCGGATTTGACAGTTTTGCCAGCAAATACTTCAATAACTCTCCCAGAGGAACTTTGCAATGAATCAGCTCAGAGTTCTTCACAAAAGTCTCACAAATTGTGAAAATCTGATCATACATGGTGAGGATACGGAGCGAGACCCTATATACTGACCGGAAGTGCAAGAAGGAAACTTACCTGAAAATCTACAAATTGACACTTCAAGTATGAAAATCGGTCAATAACTTCCGGAGATAGGTGAATGGCCAGTTGCGGGGGGTCTCAAAACGGAAATGACCCCCCCACGAAGGGGGGAGGGGTCTAAAAATTTGGACCCCATCATTTTCTGTTAGCCTGAACCCTATTGAAGCTAGAACTGCAAAAAAATCTATTTGAGCACAAAAATCCTACAGGAGATGTTTTCCTTACATTACATACCGCACTAACAGTATCACGGTGCCGCCTTGGCGACTGAGTGACATCAATAACCACGTGACGCAGGCGTCTACTGATGAATGAGGGTATGGGTGGGTGTGTGGGTGCGTGGGTGTGTGAACTTCGCTGCAAGTCCAGCTCGGAATAGTTGCATACATCATGTGGGACCGTCTGAGTGAGTGTGTGTGGGCGGGGAGGGGAGGGGGGGGGGAGGGATGGAGGAAGAAGTGATGGAGAGTGGGTGAGGGGAGGGGTGGGTAGAAGGGAGGGAAGGGTGAAGGGAAGAAGGAAGATAGGGCGGTAGGGAGAGAGGAGGGAAGGAGGGAGGAGGGAGGGAAGGAGGGATGAGGGAGAAGGGAGAAGAGAGAGAAGGAGGGAGGAAGGAGGGAGGGAGTGATGGAATGAGGGAGAGGTTAGCGAGGGAGGGAATGAGGAAGGGACGGGGAGGAAGAGAAGTAGTTGTAGTTTCCTGGAGTACTAAGTACTGGCAACATCTAAGGTAATATCAGGACAGGAAAGAGAAGGAGTGTGTGGGGGGGGAGCGAACAGTGTCGCCATCTAGTCCGAGTTGAATGGATTGAGAAGTGTGAGGAGAGAGAGGATAAAGAGGAAGAAGGAGGGAGGAGGAGGAGACAGTGGAAGGAAGTGGAGGAAGCAGAGGAGGAGGGGTATTTTGTCCAACTGTTTACCTAATCATACTATTTTACACCAATATTTAACCATAGGTGTGCATAAATACATGTATGAATTGTGTACATGTCTAAATCTATAATTATCTATGTACAGATGTATAATGGAAACACATTAGGATGACAAAACCAAATGTAACCAGAGCAAAAGGAAAGCTTTCAGTTTCACTTGCTCAGTTGAGACTTCAAAGATAATTTCAAATATGCTTCCTGAACCTATGATGCAACTTTAACATGGTGTAGCTACACAACTAATCGATAGGGGCTATCAGTGTATAGCCCAACATAATTACTATACTTAAGAGATTTGAACTTGTCCCCTTGTAAGATAGATTATAATGATCAACCTAATGTATTTTTCTCAAAAAAATGACAGAAACTTAAAACCATCAGACAATGCAACTTTAATTTGTGTAAGGTAGATTATAATGATCAACTTAATGTATTTATCTCAGAAAATGACAAACTCAAAGCCACCGACCTATGCAACTTTAATGTGGGTTAGTTACTAATCAATAAATGAATGCTCTAACAGTCTAAGCCCGTCAATGGTAGGTAGCCTTTCGTATTTATTTCAAATGCATAATGTGGGTTATTAATTAATCCATATGCAACTTTAATATAGCGATATAGCGAATGGTAGACAGGAAGTGTGAACACTTATTTGTCTCTAATTTTTGTTGGTACATTAGTTGTCCCAAGCAGGGGAAATCACAGTCACAGACGAGTGGTCTTCCCCACTCCACTGCTGGTCGATAGAAAGCCCGAGCCTACACTTTTACCGACCCAATGGATTTTTAACCTCCCACACCACATAGACATGGTATGAGAGCAACCGGCCTTTGATGACGCTGTAAGTTATACACATCGGTGGAAATCCAAATTGGCAGAGCTGGGGGCATGGGGAATCGAACTGCCGACCCTCAGATTAGGAGTCTGACCTAGAAAATAGTCAGACACTCTAACCACTCCGCAACAGAGAACGCCACAATGTGGTGTATTTATTAATCCTTATGCAGCTTTAATGTGGATTATTTATTAATTACTAAACTAATACTATAGCCCGTCAATGGTACCTGTTCTTAGTACAAATGTGGCACTGATTCTCAAGGTATTCCTGAAAGGGAATCCCGAGCAGCGTAATGGCCGGGGAATGTCCATTTGCTTCAGTTTTATGGGACCTGGGCCTATTAGAATCGCCATTTCAGCACACATTCTACATCTAATCACTTAATTCGAACGCCAGTCCGCCATCTTACTACTAAGACACCCAATGATGTGCGTGACCGTACACAGATTGTGTTTCCAAAACATGGTTACAATAGTCAAAGTACAGCTTCTTTTATTTAATGACGCCTCTAGAGCACATTGATTTTTATCATCGGCTATTGGACGTCAAACATATTGTCATTCTGACATATTTCTTTGGAGGAAACCTACTGCCGCCACATAAGCTACTCTTTCTGTTAAGCAGTAAGGGGTATGTTATATGCACTTTCCCACACACAGGACAGCACATACCACAGCCTTTGATGAACCAGTTGTGGACCACTGGTTGGAATTGAAAATAGCCCAAACTGCAAATGGGTCCACTGAGCAGGATCGATAGGATGACTAACAGTAAAACCTTCAAAGGTGGAGACTATGCCTGAGCTATGTCCCACTCCTTGGTACAGTCATGCGCATTGGTTGGTGCGTAGCTGAACCAAAATGTACTTATCAGTTTTAAACCAATATGCAGAGGTGCCAAGTAGTTTGTTTGGTTGTTGGAGTTTTACATCTGGGCAATATCTAAGGTCATATCAGGATGGGTACCGACTTGTGACAGTGTGCACTCATGGTGACTTTATAGAGCTGCCCGACTGGGAAATCGGACCTCCGGCACCATGACCCAATATCCCACTCAGTCAAATTATCCTGACACGGAGCTAACCGGTTCTGGCCCTATCCTATTAATGGCGAGCACCGAGCGCCCTGGACTTATACTCAAAGTCGACTTACATTCGCATATATATGGTAGTACAGTTCACAGTGATTATTAGCTGTTTACAGAAGTGTTGGGATGAAATTCGGTAAGGACTGCCACGCCATCTAGCGTGTTGTTGGTGCTATTATCTCTTCCCACTAGAGGCACCACTACTCACCCCCAAGGGGCATAATCGATTAATTGACTCTGGTCACCCGAGCCACTTTTTGGCGCATGCGTACATCCTGCAGACTCAGGTCGAATAATTGAATACGCTTCTCCACGCTCGGGGTGACAAAAATGGTGGCCCTTTTATTTGTTTTTTAATAGCCGATATAATTACAGCAAAATATGATTTAAATATTTTTATGATGGCATAATTTAGTGATATTTCCATTTCAATAATCTATGATATTACCATTAAAAAATATGTATGACTGGTACCGGTGGCTGTTATCCTGCAGGACCGTACCAGCGCAAATGTGACATCATCTCTCCTTGCAAAACCCCAGCCAAGAGGTGGGTTACTGGGGTCGGGTTGTTTTGCACATGGCACGTGTATTTGTCGACTCCACTCGCAGTGTTCTATTTGAAATTCTGACGAATTGGGTGCCCCGAGTCGCCCGGGTCGTGTTAATCGATTACGGTCCCACTGATCACAGTGGGAGCATGCGCATTCCAGAGGAAACCTTTACCATGTACCGACCCGGCCAGCTTGTTGCCGTTACCATGTTCATAGCGAGCACCGTTAAGAGCCACTCGATGTCTACTCCCTAACTCAAACAAAACCTCCCAACCTCTGTCATTTTGCCTCCTTTACAATGTCTCGGAATGGTGCGATTTTAAGGCACTATTTATCTCATCCCCTCCTATTAAACTACATCATGCCCGCGGCTTTAGATAAACACCCCTTCTTAATTAAATATGATCCCAGTAGATAAGTCTTATGCTGTTCCTCCCGCCTCTAGATTAGTTTTTTTCATTAACAATTCTATAGCTTAGCAGTATATATATATATATAAGCCTACAAATTATATATTTGTATATATATATACACTACTATACAAGAGTAAATATATACATATATATATATATATATATATTAACATAAGTATACATGTAGATGTATATATATGCATATATATATATGTATATATATATGTCTCTGGTACGACTGACAATGTGGCACGACCATTAATGACTGGGAAGCCTTGGGGTGGCGCCACCAGTCACATGGGTGGAGTCAAGGAGGCACAGCACAGAATAATAACATATATATAATAACAACAATTCCCTTCTACGCCTTTACACTTCCGGAATGCGTTATACATTACATATACATCCACATACAGGTGACATATAACTAATATCTATATAGGAAACATGGAAGTATACCTTGTTTAATCTCACGCTCAGTGCAATATGAATTAAGCTGGTCCCAGGTTGAACCTTTTTAACGGGCAATCCCCCTAATTAAACGGCACTCCAATCCGATTGGAGAAAAATATTTCAATTCCGTCTCTTTGCACTTAAACTATTTTAATGCGTTTTTTTATTAGCCCCCCCCCCCACACACACACACAGACAGACACACCCACCGACACCAATATTTGTGGCGAGTTTCATTTCTGTGACGATAACAACTGTCATAATTACATGGCGAATACATCATTCTAGAATGGTATGCACATTTAAAAGAGAACGCTCCAAAAATAGCAGGCAATATGTTAATTACCAACTAGCCGTTTGTTGAGGTGATGATTTTGTTTTGTTTTGTTAGTACATTAGTTGATTAAGCAGGGTAAATTTCAATCTCGGACAGTTGGTCTTCCTCATTCCACTGCTCCTTGCCCTATCCTAATAATACCGAGCGCCAGGCTAGCTAGCGACACACATCAATTCTTAAGTCATTGGTTTGACTACGCCATGGGTTTGAATCACATGACCTACCAGAATGGGAGGCGGACGCTCAACTCGTTCAGCTATCTGGTCAACAATATGTCTATGCTACAGGGTTGGAATGAATAACCAGCCTGGATTTAGACTTGTAACAGTAAGACCCGATTTCACACTCAGTCACATTATACTAATACTCAGCTGACCATGCAGTCCTTGCCCTATCTTTGTAATGCAGAGAGTCAAACTAGGTAGCAACAGGTATCAATGTTGTAAGTCATTAGTTTGACTCGGCCGGGATTCAAACTCTCGGCCTTCCACACAGGAAGCCTGTGCTCCTACCGATTCATCCACCGAAGAAGTGGAAGGATACAGGAATAAAATTGCATGTGACAATCAGTTGAGCACAGCACTTATTAAAGGTCCTGTCACACTATACCGCATTGCGCAGGCATATGCCGACATACGCTGTCATACGGCAGAATTTTGAACATGCTCAAAAATACGACTTATGCCAAACTTACCCATAACTTATCTGAGCATACACCAGCGGGCTTTAACGAATACTACTTATGCCAAACATACCCATAACGTACCCATATCTTGTCTCAGCATACACCAACGTACAGCAGCGTACACCAATGTGTTGGTGCAAAATCAGATACATCGGCATATGCTGACGCAATACGGCATAGTGTGACAGGGCCTTTAGCAGGTGACAGGTCGACCAGACGGGATGGCCGAATGAGTTAGAGCGTCCGTCTCCCTTGTTGGTAGATCGTGGGTTCAAACCCTGGTCGAGTCAAACCAATGACTTCAAAATTGATACTTGTTGCTTCCTATCCAGGCGCTCGGCATTATTAGGATAGGACAAGGACTGGTTGGCTCAGTGTCAGGATAATGTGACTGAGTGGGATATCAGTTCATGGTGCTGGTGGCTTGGTATTCCAGTGGGGCAGCACTATAAAGTCGCCATGAGTGCGCACTGTCACAAGTCGATACCCGTCCTGATATGACCTTAGATGTTGCTAGGACGTAAAACAACAACAAACAAAACATGTGCCAGGTCATGGTATTTGAACCCCACATTCAAACTCTGGGTGAGTCAATGGAATGACTTAAAATGTTATAGTTGTCGCTGCCCAGGTTGGCGCTTCGCATTACTAAGATGACACAAGGAGAGGGATGAAAGTGGTCTCTGACAAAAATGTGGAAATCAGGCTGAGACTTTGCGCCAAAGCGAACGCGAATTTTCATGAAAAAGTTGATTTTCCATCATAGGATTAGCGCTGTCAGGGAATCACTGGCAAATGCCGGAAGTCAGGTTTCAACTGTCCTTGTATTGATTATATTATCGCCCATACCTAACCCTTTCTTATTTGGGTTTTATGATCTAGCAACATCTAAGATCATATACAGGATATAAGGAGAATGGGATTCAGGCTAATCTATTGTTATCATATAATATATATATATATATAATATATATAAACTTTTGTGAACCTTAATCAGTGAATATCAACAATCGTGTCAATCGGGGAAAATCGGCAAAATCGCTGAGATCTTTCATAATGAGGAAAAGCAATCATCCACCATTGACATTTTGCTACCTGGCCTGGCGCTCCGCATTAATAGGATAGGACAAGGACTGGTTGTTAGCTTAGTGTCAGGATAATGACTTGTGACTGAGTGGGATATCGGGTCATGGTGCTGGTGGTCTGATTTCCGGGTTGGGCAGCACTATAAAGTCACCATGAGTGTGCACTGTCACCTCTCGGTACCCATTCTTATATGACCTTAGATGCTGCCAGGATGTAAAACTCCAAAGCCTCACCGAACACGGAGAGAAACTTGTTGGTGTTTAAGCTATTCACCACCACATCGATCGAGCGTCTCCCCTGGAGGCTGTAAACACCCTCAGTCCCTGGAGGATGTGCTCACCGGCTGCCTGGACAGGCCGGCACCAGCGCCAGCACCGGCAATGCATGGTGCATAGATCCGGCACAACCCACTGGCTTTAACAAGTCTTCTTATGGCCCTGTCACATTACGATGCTTCTCGCTAACGCGCAAAATCACTTTTAATCGTCGAGACAAGTCAAACTTTTCGGCGTCAGTTCAACATATTGGTAGCGTGCAGCCGACGTTGTGGTAACGTATATCAACGCATGAGAAATAAAACTAAAAAGGTTTGTTGCAACTAATGGTTCCGAGCCTCCCGTGCGCGCGACGTGTGCCTCGCGTTCGCATAACATTATTCCAGCGCTCCGCTAGAGACAGACCGATGTGTTACACGATGTATGAGAGCATGTGATCGACGCATGATCGACTCATGACCAACGACACTCCAGCCCATTTCGGTGCGGCGCCAGCATGCTATCAGTGCACGCGACATTGGCCTAATGCGTGGGTAACGCTTCCTGATGATGGCATGTAAGCGACGCGCTGACGGAACACTCACTGTCATTGGAAAAAAAAGTCAACGTAGGACAATGTCACACAATGTTCCTCCAACATGCGCCTAACGTATCTCGACGTGCCCCTAACGTCGCCATAACGTTGGCACCCGGGCATCGATGCACATCGAAAGTTTTGTGCAAGCACAAAGCTTTCGACACGCGCCGCCAACCGTCGCTGTCCATCAACGAATACCAACGCACGCCTAACGCACGCATAACGCTTCCTGGCATATCTCGACGTTGTGCCAAAAAATAAGATACGTCGACAGGCGTTGGCGAGAAGCGTCATAATGTGACAGCACCATCACACTCAACCGGACGCGGTGGCCGAATCGGTAGAGCACACAGGCTTCCACGTGGAAGATCTGTAGTTTAGATTTATTTGTTTGTTGTTGTTTTATGTCATAGCAACATCTAAGGTCATGTCAGGACGGGTACCAACTAGTGACAGTGCGCACTCATGGACTGATATCCCACTCAGTCACATTAATACATCATTATCCTGACACTGAACCAACCAGTCCTTGCCCTATCCTAATAATGCCGAGCGCCTGCACATGTATAGCAACAATGTAGCTATGCCCTTGACCATGTATAACAACAATGTAGCTATGCCCTTGCACATGTATAGCAACAATGTAGCTATGCCCTTGCACATGTATAACGACAGCGTTATTTAGCTCGCATGATGGACCTGCAAAACGGTCTGTCGGGAACTGTTTAGCCTATATCTAGCTCGTGCGGTGGGGACAGGGCTTGACTGATTTATGTCATGTAATAAACCTGTCAGACTACGACGCATCGCGCAAGCGTGTGCCGACGTAGGTGATTTTGCACCAATACATCGGTGTATGTCGATATGCGTTACTCGAACGTTATGCTTCGTTATGCGTATGTTAGTATGTGTTGAAGTACGTTGATGTTCGTCGTTATACAGCGACGCTCGTCAAGGGGTTGTCAAAGAAATGTACGGTCTGCGTATTGATAACGTATGGATAACTTACGTTTAATGTATGTATAATGTGTGTTTTGCATATCTCCACCGTGTCTTGACGTATGTAATGCATAAAGCATACTTCTGGCGATCAAATTACATATATAACGTTCACCGGTGTTCTGCGAGCGTACCATGAGCGTATTTAGAGCATTTTTCTATGGGAGGCACATTAGCCATACGTTGGCCATATGCTCTGCTACATTATATGATAGGATCTCATACGCTGACACAGGCTAGCAATAGGTTGGACATACGTTCTGCATATGTTCAGCGTGTTGTGTATACAGTATGTATATCCTACACATACGATGGCTATATGCTAGCAATAGGTCAGACATACGCTCTGCATACGTTCATTACATTGTGTATACAGTATGCATACATCCAACTTTGCCCCCTGCGCCGAAAAGTTTGATGCAACTCGACGTTTGAAAGTGATTTTAGCTGTTGGCCACACGCTTGCGCGATGCGCCGTAATATGACAGGGCCATAAACAGTTAGGTTATATACAGGCTCAGTTAAAGTTGCATAGTCCGATTGTTTTTAAGATTTTGACATTCGTTTAGATAAATACATTAGATTGATCGTTATAATGTACCTTACTTTAGCTTGAAGTAACTTTTATTTTAACTGGGTAACTTTTGAGATATTTGAAGTGCAACCATGCTAAATTAATTTTGGCAAGCTTGCCAAAGGGCTGATACCATAGCCTTCTGCAGTAACAGGTTCTATTCAATTGCCTCACTATTCCCATATGTGTGGCAGCAAATGTTTAATAAGTGCACCAGTATCGAAGGTAGATATGTAGAATCCAATTTAAATAATTATTTTGGTTTTGAAAATTTGATGTTGTCATCGGACTATGCAGCTTTATGGTCAGATTAAAAAAATACTTGTTTAAGGGCCTCTCACACTACGAAGAATAGCCTTAGCGTATGCTGATGTATGTGAACTGGTGAATTTTGACCAACACGTTGGCATACGTCGTCATGCATTATGTGTATGTTGGGCATATGGTGTATGCATTCTGGATACGTCGGTATACGTCTCATCTTACGTCGACAAGCGTTGAGGCTCCGAAAAAATGTTGAGCATGCTAAAAATGTTCAACGTGTGTCAACGTGCAGCTCATACATTGAACGTATGCTGAGTGTATGTTCGGGATATGTCGGGATATGTTGGGAGTATGTTAGGGATACGTTGGTGTACGTTGCTGCACGTTAGCCCTACGTTCTGCCAGTGGGAACGTGCAGTCCGCGTACAGTCATCATACTGCCAACGGATGCATTATGTACTCATAATGTACTCATAACGTACTTTGAACATACGCCTGCCATATCTCCAATGTATTTAACATATACGCCATACTTCTAGCGATGGAGTAACATATCTAACATTGGTCAGCATCCCATGAGCGTATGCGAGCACTTTGCGAACGTTTTGCGAGGCACATAAACGCTCTCATATGCTAGCAATACTTAGGAGATACTTCTGCATATGTTACGTATGTTGTGTGTACATTGTGTATATGCCCATTTTTACCCCCCAAATTTTCTAACGTTGAGCACGTGCTGACACCATACGTCATAGTGTGACAGGGCCTTTAGCGTCCCCGCCCAACTTGAGAAATGCCTCAGACCTCCAAACATATATTTGTGTGCCAAAAAACCTTTCAAAAACAATAAAAACAAGTTTTGTTCTGTTTACACATCTGTGATACTTTGTCACGTTAAATACATATAGTTGAGCTCTCAGTTGAAATAGGATGCTATAGTAATTTTAATGTTTTTTTGTTCAATTTCTAGCTTGTTCAATTTCTAGCTAGAAACTTGTCCATGGTTTTCATTACATTCCAATCATGCATTCTGACCATGAATACTATGGTTAGTTTTCTTATTCCTGTACACCACCATTCTACATACAAAATACAAAATAAAAACCTCCCACCCCACCTAGAAAAATGTTAATGAGTGGACGCTAAACGGGTTGTTTTTGTATGTGGCCTAACTGACTGGGGGGGGGGGGGGGGGGGGAGAGAAAGGAAATGGACATCGGACACAGACAAGCGACATCAGAAATGGGTAGCCGAGTCGGTATGGCGTCCATATCTAGTGTGGCAGGCCGTAGGAACAATCCCCAGCCGAGTGAAACCAAAGGCAAATTGTATTGACACTTGTCACCGCATTGTTTGGCGTTTGGCATTACTGGGGTAGGATAGGACAATGACTGGTTACACCAGTGTCAGGATAACGGACCTAAATGAGAGATTGCGGCGTGGTATTGGTTGCACGGTATCCAAGTGCGGGAACACTGTATAGTCGTCATAAGTGCGTATTCTTTCAAGTGGATGCCGGTCCTGATATGGCCAGGTGTTGCTAGGACGGCAAACCTCAATGAACCACAACAAACTAAAGAGTCTGTGCAACACTACAGTTGGGTTGTACCGTCATACAGTGGTCACCGGATTTGCTGTGGATATGTGAATAGTTGGTTGGTTGTTGGAGTTTTATGTCCTCGCAACATGTAAGGTCATATCAGCTTGGGTTCCAACTTGTGACAGTGCACACTCATGGTGACGTCATAGTGGTGCCCCACTGGAAAATCAGGCTGCTGGCAGCATGACCCAATATCCCACTCAGTCACATTATCCTGATATTGAGTTAACCAGTCCTTGCCCTATCCTATTAATGCTGAGTGCCAGGGTAGGAAGCAACACGTATCAATTTCATAAGTCATTGGTTTAACTCTCGACGGGAACCGAGCTTGCGATCTCCCACATGTGAGCCCTATGCTCTACCGATTCGGCCAACGCGCCTGCTCATAAACAGGTTCCATACAATAAGAACAGACATGTTTCCTGTTAAATAATATGCGTATAAATAATATACGCTACATAAATAATATAAATACGGTACATAAATATATAAACATGTATGTATGCATGCATATGATAAACATAAATATAGAGATAGTAATACCCATATTCCCATTTCTATTAATGATATTTCTCCTTTTATTCGTGGGTCGCAACATAATGCAACTATCCCTATTCAAGTGATAGGCCTATTCCTATACATGAGGAGATATGCCGAGATTCTGCAATGGGGATGAACCAACACCAACCCACAGCCTTGGTGCGCATCAAAGGGAGCGACTCAAAAAGTGCCCACCAAGGGAGCCACATAATTCACAAAGCTGCCACCAGGGTGTAGGTGGTAAGGCAGCTGCTCTGCCGCCTGGCGGCGCTAGGCGAAAAGGTTGGGCTATTGGACGGCCTTACGCCGTGTATCCAGAGCTGTGATTAATCAATGACCACTGTCCCCTGAGCATGACTGTGCCCCTACATCAGCAATGGTCTTCTGTGAGCCGCTGGCTTTCAAAATGAAAGGCCATGGATGCACTGCGTTTACAATATCCACATTTAAAACGTGCCGAGAATGGCGAAGATATGTCTTAAAAGATGCTTAAGCTTTATATTAGATGTTGTTCCCGCCTATGTGCTCTTTGTTCAATCATAATACTTTATTACGGTATATGTCCCAATAGACGAGCACTGCACGAGTGCAGACACATGGATGCGCGTCTATTCAAAGTTAAAGAATTTCATGGATTTGTTTTTGTTGTGCCTCTGAAATAAAGTGGGATTGTCTTATTCTATGTGCTTTCAGTCTGAATATGATCATAAATTTCTATTTGTTTTCGTCAGGGCTCTGAAATAAAGTGAGATTGTCGTATTTTATGTGCATTCAGTTTGAATATGATCGTGAATTTGTGCATGCTTTCAATCTTGAAATGGGGGGTGTGCTTCTATTGGGTAGCGTGCTTCTTTCTATTGGGACATAGATGGTATATTATTATTATTGTAGTGGTCTGCACTGACCTCTTAGGCAAGTAACCACATAGACAGGTAGGCGTGGGGAGTATGTTGATATCAGGGAGCCTAGGTGGTGTAATGGTTAGCACACTGGCCCGGAATGCAGAGAGATGTGGGTTCGAGTCCCGCTCTAGGCACAGTATTTCCCATTTTCATCACCCCCCCACAACACTGGTTGCCGTGAACAGGATCCTGTACAAGCTTTGCGCTGTATGGTTGTTGAACCTACCCTGTGTATGTATGTGTTAGTGCATTGCCTGTATGTATGTAATTGTAAGCATTACAAGACTTACAATTCCAGAGGGACGAGTGTAGTGGTCTGCACTGACCTCTTAGGCAAGTAACCACATAGACAGGTAGGTGTGGGTTCGAGTCCCGCTCTAGGCACAGTATTTCCCATTTTCATCACCCCCCACGACATTATCATTATTATTATCATCATTGTCATTTTTATTGTCATTATTAATTTCACAACACTTACCTTAAACTCCCACATATAATTCAAGTTATTTAAAATTGCATAGTCCGATGGCTTTGAGTTGTTGACATTTTCTGAAATAAATGTATTAGGTTGATCACTTTAAGTTATCTTACTTTGCTTCGAAGTAACTTTTGTGTTAAATGACTAACTTTTGAGATATTTGAAGTACAAACGTATGCCAAATTAATGTTGGCAAGCACACCAAACCTCTGGCACCATAGCATGCATAGGGTTCTGTGGAAACAGGTTCTATTAAATTGACTCAGTATTCCCTTCTATGTGGCAATAAACCCTTAATAAGTGCATCAGTATCTAAGTTAGATATATATAATCAAATATAGGAAAGTGCTTCGGTTTTGAAAATTTGATTATTTCATCGTACAATACTCACTAGTATGCATCTTTAATCTCTATACTTGGCTTTGTCATTATGGCTCTATTGAATTATCAGTACCGGCGGTAGGGCCTATGGTTATGATGAATCAGTTCGGAGCAGTTCCCTGACTTTCCCACATAGGCTTACGGGTCTGGTCACGTGACCTTAGACATCTATCCGCTACATAAGCAGTACTACATCAATTCTCTAAATACTAACTGCATTGGACTTAGGTCTGCCAAGAAAAGCTATGAGATACTCGGTGTAATGGTCCTGGACATATCGATCTCTACCTCCAGAGTTGCAGCTCAAATAGCCCCTTCAGTGATGTTTGATGTTAGTGGGGAAGACACAACTAAGTAGCCCCATATACCACTACTCTCCCCAGGTGCAGTTTTGACAACTGTCTGTCAGTTCCCACCTGATGTCCCTCTCAACAAACTCATAAGGAAGAAAGGAAAGATAAGTCGCGCAAGATTAACAGTGAAGAAGTTGTGCTTTATTGCCATCAACTCCTGTTCACCTACTAGTGACCTATCACCCTCACTCCTTACCTACCGTCCACACAGATCCTCATTACTCTTGGTAGTGTGTAGAAGAATCACTGCCGACAGCCCATTAAACCGGAGTCCCATGGTTGTTGCACACAGCTCAGTGCCTTTGGAATAGCTGCTGCTAGTTTGTGTATAGAAAGTGGAGCCTCAAACAGAGTGTCTGGGTTCCTGGACAAGAGAAGAATGCCTCCTGCTAGAGTGGCTAGCTCAGAGTCTCTCAAGAGTGTCAAGAAGTGAATGCTAGAGTGACGTCTGTGTGTCAGGTGTAAGGAATGCAGGTGACTGGGCCTCCCACAGCCAGCCAATCAGACACCTTCTACAGCCTGGGGGGGGGGGGGGGGGCCCCTAATAGGGGGCGGCTGTCACTCAACCCCAGCTGCAGGTGGTGTCCATAATGTATGCAGGATGGCTGGGTGTGCTTGCCCATCAGCCCCGTGGTAACAGGTAGTTGCAGACAGTTACAATAAACATATATTAAAAATGTTCTTCCCCTCTCTTGCACTCTTACTGGTGCATAGAGGGAACATTTCACCAAACATTAACTGTCTCTTAAATATGAACATCACATCACAATCTCAGGCACTATGTGTTATCATATTTTCCACATAGTATGTTATGTCCCACAGCGAGTGGGGCACCCATTGCTTCACTGTTACATAACCTTGATCCCCACTCCGTCACCCGGAATAGTAATGCTCTCTGCCAATACATAAATCCGACCCGAAAATCCGTATATTTTTACACTTAGACAGGGTCGTGCATTATGGTTGGTCACCAAAGGACTACCAACAATTTATTAAACTAAAATTCCAGATGACTACAGTCAATTAATAACTAAATCCCGGATGTATGCTCTGTTCTAAGGAATATAATACAATCAATAAATGGGAATGCCACTTACTTACTACTAGGCCTACTGTAGCAGGCATAACGAACACGTAGGCCTACATGGCAAAAGGTTTATGCGAAAAGACAAAAACAAATCGAACTAACCCTTAAAATAGGGGATCGGATTTTCCCCAGACTGTAGGAAGTGTAAATTAACCTGCATTTACTTACATTTACGACATGACCTCGCTTGCTTTTATGTAACATTTACTTGTCTTCACAATACAAACTCGATCACGTTAATGCAGCATGACTAATGCCCGGTACACACCTCCTGTATAAAACCTAAAACTGACCGTTTCGCGACTAAGTTTGAGTTTTAGTCGGTTTCAGTCTTTAGGTGTGTAACCCCCTATCACACCAGAGCCTTGCGATTGCGACTTAAAACTCAGTTTTAGGTTTTATACGGGAGGTGTGTACGGGGCTTTTATAAGATTCAAAAAATGAATCGGGTCGGGTTGTGACGGGTCCCGTCGGGCACTCAGTTTTAGCACATGAATCGTATACGGGATGTGTGTACCAGGCTTAAGACAGTATTTTATAATATATAATAGCATAGGCTTGGAATTGGAAATTGATAGGTGGAATGTAAAGCTAAGATTCCATGTACGCAGTATGCGGTATGCGTATGCGAATGCGAATGCAGCAAAAAATCAAAAAGCATGTAACGGCATAGTAGTGCTTCCATACGTCCAAATGTGAACGCGAATGCGAATGCGGCAAATGGATCGACCCATGGACCGATCAGTGGGAATGCGAATGCGAATACTGCTGCGTTTGCCCTAGAAAACAATAGTAACTTTGAGCTTCCTTCACAAATTTGGAGCAAAAAAACCCCAAAATGCCATGGGTATCTTTTTGGGTGTGTTTTTTTGTTCAACGACCCCCCAGAACAAAAAGTAAACACTGGCTAATGGGGGTTGGCATATATCTATGCTGCATATGCCACATTCGCATTCGCATGCCGCATGCCGCATACCGCATATATGGAATCTTAGCTTAAAGAAAGAGGTTGTATAACAATGTAGTGCTGAACTGATATTGTAATAATGATAGGCCTGCTGATAGTGATGCTGGCACAAGTTTTAACTAGTCTAGTGACATTTATTAAAAGGATAAAATGACAAATCGTAGGCCTACTAATAAAGTATTAACTAATAACAGTCACAACTTGTTTTCAAATAGATACTCCTGCAGCCTGGATAAGGTTTGGTCATATTGTGGATAGGGTTGAATATGTTATCTAGTATTCTAGATACTAAGAATAGTAAGATATACATATAGGCCTAGACGAATATTTCAAGTAGGGTTACAGTGTATGACTGTATCTAGACGTCAGACATTCTCGGCCTTAATTAATTAAGGCCCAGTCACACTTAACCGGACTGGGGAACCGGACGAGAACCGGACAGTGTCCGGTGGTATACGGCGATGTCCAGTACATGTCCGGTACCCATCCGGCGGTGTCCGGTTCTGAACATGCACAAAGCTTCTACCGGACACCGCCGGACTGACATGTCCGGTTGGTGTCCGGTTTGTCCGGTTTGACCGGTTCGTATCCGGTTTGCTACCAGCATTCTCCGGTTTAAGCCCCTGTCAGACCTTGCCGGACTGGGGAACCGGACACTGTCCGGTACTGTACGGCGATGTTCGGGTACCGTCCGGTACCCATCCAGCGGTGTCCGGTGGTCTCCGGCGGTGTCCGGTACAAGTTTTGAACGTGTTCAAAACTTCTGCTGGACACCGCCGGACTGACGTGTCCGGTTGGTGTCCGGTATGTCCGGTACCCATCCGGTACCCATCCGTACATGTCCGGTACCCATCCGGTACCCATCCATTGGTGTCCGGTTTGTCCGGTTTGTCCGGTACGTGTCCGGTACCCATCCATTACGTGTCCGGTTCTCGTCCGGTTCTTGTCCGGTACATGAACGGTACATGTATGGTACATGTACGTACTTATCCAGTTGTCCAGCGGCAATTAACCCAATTTTACTCTCCATTTCGATACATTTCGATAGATTTCTTAACCAGACAACACCGGACTAGAAAATTATTTGTCCGGTGGTCTCCGGTACTCAGTCCGGTGCGGTGTGACAATGACTTTAGGGGTGTGGTGGGGTGTCGGTGTCTGGTGGGGGTTTAGGGATGTGGTGGGGTGTAGGTGTGTGGTGGGGGTTTAGAGATGTGGTAGGGTGTAGGTGTCTTGTGGAGGTTCAGGGATGTGGTGGGGGTGTAGGTGTGTGGTGGGGGTTTAGGGATGTGGTGGGGTGTAGGTGTGTGGTGGGGGTTTACAATGGGTGGGAGTGTAGGTGTGTGGGGGGGTTTAGGGATGTGGTGGTGTGTAGGTTGTTGGTGGGGGTTTAGGGATGTGGTGGGGTTTAGGTGTGTGGTGGGGGTTTAGGGATGTGGTGGGGATGTAGGTGTGTGGTGGGGTTTTAGGATGTGGTGGGGTGTAGGTGTCTGTGGGGGTTTAGGGATGTGGTGGTGTAGGTGTGTGGTGGGGGGTTAGGGATGTGGTGGGGGTGTCGGTGTGTGGTGGGGGTTTAGGGATGTGGTGGGGTGTAGGTGTCTGGAGGGGGTTTAGGGATGTGGTGGTGTAGATGTGTGGTGGGGGTTTAGGGATGTGGTGGGGGTGTCGGTGTGTAGTGTATGTGTGGTGGGGGTGTAGGTGTGTGGTGGGGGTTGAGGGAAGTGGTGGGGGTGTAGGTGTGTGGTGGGGGTTGAGGGATGTGGTGGGGGGTGTAGGTGTGTGGTGGGTGTAATGTATGTGAGTTTATGAATGCCCCCGGCTGCGATACTTTACGAACGACCCGAGCGCGGATCACGTGACTAGACCCAGGTCGTAATGGAAAACCCTAAAGCATAATAAAACACTTGTGTACTAGAGCTTGCCGTGTCCAATTGTCAATACGTTACATGGTGTCAGATGTACAACGGACAAAATGGCGCTCACTGGATTAAAGGCACCGGCGCCCCTGAGCCTAGAAGGCAACCTGGCAGTAAACTGGAGAGACTGGTTACGATCATTTGAAATATTTGCAACTGCAACAGGAGCATCGGGAAAGCCAGAACGCGTACAATGCTGTATATTCTTGCACATCGCCGGGAAGGAGGCACAAAAAATACATCAAACGTTTTACTTTGACGAATCGGAAAAAGATAAGTATGCGCCGCTAGTAGAGGCTTTCAGAAAATATTGTGCCGGGAACGAGAATATCACCGTAACTAGATATAAATTTAGCATGTACAAGCAAACAACAGAAGACATGGACACTTTTATTACAGAAGTCAAGAGCAAAATAGCGCAATGTAACTTCGGGACGCTAGAAGACGCGCTGTTATGCGACAAGCTAGTGTGCGGCATAAAAGACGACACGTTAAGAGACAAGCTATTGCAGACAGAAGAGTTAACGCTAGAGAAATGTTTAGCAATGTGCAGACTAAGCGAACATAATACATCGCAATTGAATAATCCAGCCAGTAACACCGAGTCAGTGGACAGTCAACTAGACGCAATTACACGTCAACAAGCAGCGCCTCGGTTAAATAGGCAATACAACACAGCCCGATTGCCGCCACCAACATGGAAACGTCCTACGCGCCAATACCAGGTCAAGGCCGCGGAACCGAAGATAGATTGTGGCCGGTGTGGATATCAACATGTACGGTGGCAATGCCCAGCCAAGGACAAGGCCTGTATGGCATGTCACAAGATGGGGCATTTCGCAAAAGTGTGCAGGACCGCTCGGGCAAGTGGAAACTCAATCAACGCGATAGGCGTAGAGGGACGGTACAAAGACGACAGATGGACGCAGGACGGGACAGAGAATCCAGACGACAAGAAACTCTTCATCGGAACAATACAGGACCACAGTACCGCAGGGGCAAATTTGTGGTACGCGACATTTCGGATAAGCAACAGGAACATTGATTTCAAACTGGACAGTGGATCAGAGGCGAACCTGATCCCAAAGCAAGTATTCGACAAGTTGAAAGGCCAGAAATTAACCAAGACTGCGTGCAACCTAGTCACGTACACCTGCCAACGCGTGACGCCCGTCGGCGAGACCGTCATCAACATGCAGGGTCATCTGCTACGTTTCCAAGTTACGGACAGCGGCACACCATTGCTCGGAAAAGACGCGTGTGTCAAACTGAAGCTGATAGCACGGATCGACGAGATGGGCCTGACAAAGAAGATCGGCGTGAAAGCAAACCAACTGGTAACTGAATATAAGGATGTATTTGTGGGGTTAGGCATGATAAAAGTAAACGCTCATATACACATAGATAAAAATGTAACCTCAATAATCGACCCTCCGCGAAGAATACCGCACGCAGTAATTGATGATGTAAAATGTGAACTAGACCGTATGTTAGAGTTAGGGGTAATCGTACCACAAGCGGAACCAACTCCATGGGTGAACTCAATCACCATTGTACGTAAACCAGGGAAAACCCGAGTTTGTTTAGATCCGACTAAACTGAACAAAGCAATTTTGAGGGGCCCGTATCCAACACGCACGATAGAGCAAGTGGTTGCCAAAACGTGTGGAGCGTGTTATTTTTCGGTGCTGGATGCGAATTCGGGTTATTGGCAAATTGAGCTGGACCACGAAAGTTCGATGCTTTGCACATTCAATACCCCATGGGGGAGGTACCGCTACACGAGGTTACCATTCGGGATAAAAACAGCGGGTGATATTTTCATAGAACAGATGAATGAAATATTAAAAGATACAGAAGGAGTTAGTGTCATTACAGACGACATCTTAATTTACGGGAAAACAGAACAAGAGCACAACCAAAGGTTAGAGCAGGTATTGAAAAGAGCAAGGGAAGTGAAGTTAAAATTAAATCCAGCAAAATCATGTATTTGTAAACAAGAAGTGAACTATGTAGGGCACACATTATCAGCTAGCGGGTTAAAACCAAGTAAAGACCGGATACAAGCCATTGTAGATATGCCCACCCCTCAGGACAAGCCAGCTCTGCAAAGATTCTTAGGCATGATAGGATATATTGGGAAATTCATCCCAAGCCTTGCTACCGTAACCGCACCATTAAGAGTGGTATTAAAAAAAGATGTGGCGTGGCACTGGCAAGACAGCCAAGAAAAAGCGTATCAAAAGTTGAAACACCTGTTAATAAATGCACCAGTGTTAACGTTCTACAATGTAAAGCAACCAATTGTAATGCAAATTGACGCATGTAAATCCGGACTAGGGGCCACAATATTCCAAAATGAAAAACCAGTGTCCATGGCATCAAAAGCCTTAAATCAGGCAGAAAAGAATTACGCCATAATTGAAAAAAAATTGTTGGCCATATGCTTTGGCTGTAAAAAGTTTCACGAGTACATTTATGGGAAACCGATAATTATTCAGACTGACCACAAGCCCCTAGTCTCAATCATGCAGAAGCCACTCCATGTGTTGTCGGCAAGAATGCAACGCATGAGATTGCGCTTGCAAAATTATCATTTAACCGTTACACATGTTCAAGGCAAATATATGTACTTTGCAGACACCCTATCACGGGCGCACTCCTTAAAGACAGCACCGACAAACCTATTCGACAAGGACGCAACTGTAGCCGAGATCAGCATGGCACAAAGCCACATTCAACAAATCAAACAAGAAACCAGCAACGACAAAGTGCTTCAACAAATAGTAACATTGACAGAAAACGGCTGGCCGGACGACAAAAGCAAGATAAGTAGGGAAGTGAGGCCATATCACACGTTTAGAAACGAAATTACAGTCGAACAGAACATGCTATTGAAGAACGACAGGATAATAATTCCAAAAGCAATGCAAAAACAAATACTGTCGATTATCCATGAATCCCACATGGGAGTAGTAAAGTGTAAACAAGTAGCGAGAGAGAGTGTCTTTTGGCCGGGTATCAACAGTCAAATAGAAGATTTAATCAGCAGATGTACTACCTGCCAGCAATTTCATAATGCCCAACAAGCTGAACCTTTAATTCTGCATCCTATCCCAGAATTACCATTCCAGAAAGTCGGGGTAGTCCTGGTCCCTTGGTCTTTGTTTAAACAAATGCACTCATGCGGCACCTAGCGTCCACTGTGGGTACTGTAACCTGACTACGCCAGTAGATGGCGCAGAGTAGCGAGGCGGTGTTGGTAAATACTATGGGGACCAGTGTACACTATTGACTGGTCACGCACCCTACGACCCCCTTGTCTGTTGACAAGTGATCCGCAAACGACAGCTTACTAAAGCAGTTTGAAGTTGATATAATACGCTCTACTATTTCAGAGGTTGGCGATTAATATACAATTGTTATACTGATTAGTGTTGGGGAAAAGGCTAGTGAACGAATAATTAGCAGTAGTCGGCGGCTTTTCAACGCCAGCAAATCATGGTTGTGAACTTGTGGTGGTAGAACTTACTCCCGCAGCCTCGTTCCTGATGATCATCATGATGTCAACAACATGAAATGTTATTCTCGATGTACTCATTTACTTTGTTCTCTCGATCATAAAATCAAGTCATGGACGTGATGTTAACAGTTTAAAGCTTCATAGTCTGATGAAAGCATCAAATCTGCGAAACCAAAAGACTTACCTAAATTTCATCCTACATATCTAATACCCCTGTCACACTATGACGTAAGAGCCAATGTAAGCCTGGCGTAGGTCACTTTTGGTCATTACGTTGAGGTACGTTGGGTTACAATATGATGACGTCAGAATGACGTTAGACCGACGTCGAGATACATCACATTACGTAGTGTTAGGTCGGTGTGTGTCAAGGTTTTGAACATGTTCAAAACTTTTGACGTAACTCCAACGTAAGGGTTTACGTTGGCCGTACGTTCTGTACTCGTTCGGCGAACGTCGATGACAATAGACGGACGTTATTAAAACACTGGTCACTACGTTGTGCTACGTTGCACTAAGTTGACCCACATTAAAGCCGGTGGAAATGTCCACGCCGCATAATGGGAACGTCAGGAGAACGTATGCCGAATGTACATCCAACGTACGTTCAGCATTTCGCCAACGTTTCATGATGTAAGTAATGTAAGGTAACATGAAGCAACGTAGTTCTGGCGATCGAATAACGTTAATAACGTACCGTCAGCATAATTACATTGTCCTCTCTCGTTGAACGATGCTATCACTACGCTTTACCGACGTTACGCTCTCGTCAACTACGCTGCATCCACGTTCAACTTGTGCCAAAATTTGCATACTACGCCGAGAAGTTCGACGTTTTTCACATTCTCCCTATGCTGATGTCGTTACGTCATAGTGTGACAGGGCCTTAACTCAGATAGTGGTGCTGCTAGTATTACTATTAATAGGCATATTCACGCTGCGGCCATGTTGAAACCGGACCGAGGGCACTTACGCTTCTGCGAGGCGCCGCCGTATGTAAAGTAATGTGAATACTTTTTTGTCTACCAAAACCTCTCGTAATCACTCAAATTTGAGGGTATTCATTTTTGAAAGTAACATGCTCATCTTTGCATACCTGTTTTCTATCTATTAGCCAATTTTCAAGAAGATTGGGTGACCCTTGCTTTGTGATTTTTCCCATTCTTTAACTACAATGTGACTGTCAACTTAAAGTCTGCATAGTTATGGTGGTATCATGTAATGCAGCACTGTCAGCGTAGCTATCTGTACAACACAGTTAAACAACTAGTCTTAGTAAATACAAATTAATAAAAGCTTTAAAGGGTTAAAATAATTTTTTTAAATATATCTATATTATTATTAAGAAAGTTATGCAATTTTGAATTTAAGAAAAGATTGGCAGCCAAGGTGAGGGCCTTTGTTGACATTGCCTACTGAAATGCATCTTATCATCACTCAATCATGATGAAAATTTACCAATAAATAGAAAAAGGTAAGCACAAATTATTATGATAGTTTCAAAAGTTAATGTCTTCAAATTTTACTCCTTTAATTTATGTAGTAGTTCATACACATCGGCACACAGTAGTGTCTTATGGCCATTTCCAATACCGACACTTACTCAGATTCGTTCTGATGCCTAATTAGGTCGCGCTTGAATAGGGTGAATCAATTTATGGCCCTGTCACACTACGACGTAATGCGGTGGCGTAAGCCAACATAGGTGAAATTTGGCCATTGCGTCGAGATGCGTCAAGATACATTACTCGTTCGTTAAGCCTACATCGAGTTACGTCGAGATACAATGACACACGTCAAGGTTTTGGACATACCTACAACTTTTGATGTAGCTCGATGTAAAGACGTTGGGCTTACCAGGTTGGCGAGCTTACCTCGTTTTAGCTATGGTGGTCATTTGGCCACCGAGTTCATTTCCAAGGTCCAATTTGATATAAGATTAGTGTGCAGGTTCACAAATATGGTTGTGGCACACTTGAGTTTTGGGATGTTTTCATATTGGAATATATCACTAGATAGCAAATAATGTTATCTAATTTCTTTAATATTTCTAGGCTATTTAGTTGGGACAGGATTGAGTAAATTAGCAGTGAATATTAGGAAATAATTCAGAAGTTACAATATATGGCTACAGGCCAGAACTGCCCATGATAGTACGGTGTTGGTATAGCAATAAATCCCAAACAGTAGGGCACCTCCAGTCAACCATGGGGTATTCTTTGGCCCACTCATATACTTCCACTTGCCACTTGGGGAGGAGTTCGTGTGGGGACTGCTGTACATCATTTAGATATATTGTTTGCATACCAATATATATATATATGCATAATAAATAATTCACTGTGATTATGCATCTGATGCATAATCATTACAAAGATGGCTTGTCTTGCTGGTACAACATTAAGAAAAACCTACCTTAAATATTATTGTATTTGATTTATGTTATTGTTGGTTATCACTTTTTATTTCTATTCATATTATTTAAGGGAAGGCCAGTTCCGGAAGGGCTGGTGCCAGGAGATGTATTCTTTATATACCAGTTTTTTACTACTATATGTATGCATAATATATAATTCACTGTGATTATACCGAAGCATAATCACCACAAATATGATATTTGAATGTGTATGTATGTGTGTGTATGCATGAATATGTTTGTATATATGCATGTATATGGATGTATATTGATTAATATTCTACATATACATGTACATACATATACATACATTAGATAAAGGATTCACCCAGTACTCACAGTACATGGGTGAAGACCAGCCCTAAATAAAAACGGTTGAAAAAGCGGCTTAATGAAATGAGGGCCTAATTTCACAATCTAAGAAGCAACATTTATTCTTTGTCTATGTCTTTATATTTCCCTGCTACCTTTGAGTTGAAAAATATAATAAAACATCTAGTTTAATAAGATTTAAAAGTGAAATCAACGGCATTCTATGGCCGCCATCTTGTCTTTTTGCATTCTCTCCCATTTCACCAACTCTGTGCTGATATAAGTATCCATTTGATATTGGAACCAGGCATTCTACTTCCTGTTCCATACTAAAGCTATTTTCGCCCGTATTTACACTATGTTGTCGTTCACCCGTGTACTACAAGTACAGGGTGAATCTTTTATCTATACATATGATATACATACATATACATGCATATACATACCTATACATCTCGACGTAAAAAAGTGATTTTCACGTTGCCCACTCGCTAGCCTGTTACGTCGTAGTGTGACAGGGGTATTAAGTAGTTGTTGCCTCATAGCCGACGGGAATACTAAATCAGACATGCACCCCAACAATAAGTTTACATAGTTCCACTTCAAATATTTCCAAAGTTGGACATTTAAAATGAATTACTTCAAACTAAAATTAGGTCGATTATAATGAGCAACCTCATATTTCCCAGTCGGCACCCGTACAAGGCTCGCTAGACATTAAACATTTTTTATTCACAATTTATATACATTATTCCACAAACATATACTATTATGTTAACAATAGAAATTGCAGGAACAGTGTAGCCATTAATGGTTGTCTTACCACTTCCCCTTATAAACAAAATAATCCATACAACAAAATCATGAGCCCTGGATCTAATATACAAATTACCTACAGACTACGCTTTACGGAAACAAAGACATGCTTAGAAAAAGATACAATGAGATCAGGACCTGTTCATCAATAGGCAAATTCTGTGGTTCAAATATAGGTTTTATATGGCCTGGGATAGCAATCACAACATACTTTGTTGTTACAATTTACTGTATCTGCACATTGACTTAATAGTACAGGTTGTATACTGTGTTTAAAACGTGACTGTGAGACGTTCACCTCAATGAGAATGACAGGGTAGGCCTACTATGCATTCCATAAAATGGGATATGCATACAATGGGAGTGTGTCAACAAACTTTGACAAACTTGCTTAACTTTGGAAATCAGATGAGACCTGGGGCCGTATGCACCAATCGGTGTTAGGGCCGTAACCGCGGTTTGGCAAGCTCCACACGGCTAACTGTGGAAAATCTGTATGCATCAATCGGTGCCATCGCTAACCACAGACTTTAGCCTAGGCTAAGCTAAACCACTTTCAGATTTGTGGTAACAGGCTACCCGGTCCGGTTAGTGTGGCGACCGCCGATATATTAGAGCCAAATCTATCCAATGCGATCATATTTAACAGATTTGCATACTCTATAAGTGAAATTTAATCAAATTAACCCTAAAATTGAACCGTTATTAACGCTCCCGTCGCATTGGCGGCGTTATTCATGTTGTCGAATCGACGAATCTAAAGTAAACAAATCGCCGCCACCGCTTCGACGTCGATATCCATAGTGTCGCACATCAACAAAACACACATCGCCATCGCCGCCGCCGAATCGGCGGCAATATATTATACCCAAATCTGTTCAATGTAATCATATTTGACAGATTTACATACGCAATAAGTGAAATTTAATCAAATTAACCCTAAAATCGAACCGTTATTAACACTACCGCCGCATTGTCGGCATTATTCATATTGTCGAATCGACGAATGTAAAGTAAACAAATCGCCTCCGCCGCTTCGACGTCGATATCCATACTGTCGCATATCAACAAAACACACATCGCCGTCGCCGCCGCCGAATCGGCGGCAATATATTAGGCCCAAATCTATTCAATGCTGTCATATTTAACAGAATTACATATGCCATAAGTGAAATTTTATCAATTTAACCCTAAATTCGAACCGATATTAACGCCGTCGCCGCATTGGTGGCATGATTCATATTATCGAATCGACGAATGTAAAGTAAACAAATCGCCGCCGCCGCATCGATGTCAATATCCATACTGTCGAACATCAACTAAACATGGCCGCTGCTGCCGCCGTATCGGCGGCAATATATTACACCCAAATCTATTCAATGCGATCATATTTGACAGAGTTACATACTCAATAAGTGAAATTTAATCCAATTAACCCTAAAATCGAACCGTTATTAACGCTCCCGCCGTATTGGCGGTGTTATTCATATTGTCGAATTCCCAAATCTATAAATAACTTCACGGTTAGCTATCCGCCCCGGCTAGCACATTGGTGCATACCACTTGACCTATTTCTCCAACCCGCCGCTACCCGGAGGTAGCTATCCCAGAGCTAGCCCCTAGCACCGGCTAAGCCTAACACTGATTGGTGCATACAGCCCCAGGTATTTCCGAACGTGATATTATCATTTACTGGCCCTATATTTTCCAGGTTTTTTGTGTATGTGCATCGCATTTACTGACACTGATATTTGATTCCCGTTTCACAGACAGCTAGAAAGAAGCTTTCGGTATATTCACCACCGAAAGTTTGTTCTGAAGCCCATCCATCGCACAGCGGGTTAGTGGTAGGGGTCTGGGCCAGAGCGCCCCCTACCTCACCCTAACTCCCAAATCGGAAACACCCAGCTTCCAGCCATGGCCTGGGTAGAATCTCAGATATCAGAGCCCTCCTCGAGTCGGGTCCCGCAGAAGCAGAAGAAGCATTTCATATGCAGAGCCAACACAGGAAACGTTTTCTGTTGCTCTCCAGCACCTGCTGTTGACATCCCCCGAATGGGTCCCAGGAACAATATCTACCGACGGTAAGAAAGGCTGATAATCCTTGAAGAGCTAGTAACTGGATTTACCGGATGTGGTGGCCGAATAGGGGGAGCGCAGGATTCCTGTGCAGAATGTTGGGAGTTTGTGAAATCCCAGCCGAGTCAAACCAATGACTTACAAAATTGATACTTATCGCTACCTAACCCTGACGCTCGGCAATACTAGAATAAGGCAAGTTCTGGTTAGCACAGTGTCAGGATAATGTGACTGAATGGATTAATGATTAGACCATGGTGCTGGCGTCCTGATATCACCTTAGATGTTGGAAGGATGTTAAATTCCAACAAACAATAACCTGATTTTACAGTGTATTCCTTTGCATGAATATTTTATACATTGCAACAGAAAGTTAGATCTATGGATAATTTCATAATGTACTATTTGAGTTCGAACTCAGTAGGTAGGGACTAATCAGTCCAGCACCTTGTAAAAATATAAGGATTTTCGGTTCGGATTTATATATTGGCAAAGAACATTATTATTCTCGGGCGACAGAGTGGGGACCAGGAGTATGTAACACAGAAGCAATGGGTGCCCCACTCGCTTTGTGACCTAAGTGCCTATGTGGAAATATGATAACACATAGCGACCGAGATTATGATGTGATGTTCATACTTATTATTTAAATGTTCCCTTCATGCACCAGAAAGAGTGCATTGAGGGAGAGAAGCATTGATAAATGTTTGTTGTAACTGTCTGCAACTACCTGTTACCACGGGACCGATGGAAAAGCACACCCAGCCATCCTGCATACATTATGGACACCACCTGCAGATGGGGTTGAGTGACAGCTGCCCCCTATTAGGGGTGTACCCCACCCAGGCTGTAGGGGGTGTCTGATTGGCTGGCTGTGTGACCCCAGTCACCTGCATTCCTTATACCTGACACACAGACCTTATACCTGACAGACAGACCCAACATGAGAACACTCCACTTTCTACACTCAAACGAGCAACAGCTATTCCAAAGACACTGAGCTGTGTGCAACAACCATTGGACTCAGGTTCAATGGGCTCTAGGCATTGATCCTGATATACACAAGCAAGAGTCATGTGGATCTGTGTGGGCAGTTTGTAAGGAGGAGTGAGGTTGATAAGTCGCCAGTAGGTTGATGCCAATAAAGCATTTAATAAATTATCATATTCAATAGAAATGTTAATAATAATTTTTTTTTAATTGAATGATCGAATGAATGATTATCCTTTCCTTTTTTCTCTTTCTCTCTCTCTCTGTTTCTTTTTCTTTCTTCCTTCCATTCACGCTGAAAATAGAAGAAGAAAATCATTTGGCGCATAATTTCCGAATTGCGGTTGAGGGGAGCCGCATACCCACCACCAGTTGTGTAAACTGCTGAATAGAAGTCATGAATATTATTATCATTATGTTATTATTATTATAATTATGTTCAACAGCCACATTATTATTATTAAATGGAGAGAGAGAATATGTTCTAGTGATATATATATATATTCAGTCACATGAAAATAAATTAACATAACATAATATAAAGTTTGTTTATTTGGTTTTTTAAATTTTATTAATCATAGATAACAATTGTTTATATGAAAATCTTTGCAAGTATATATATATATATAGTAGTAGAAATAGTAGTAGAAATGCATTATTATTATTATTACTAGTTATAGTAAAAGAAGTATGTAGTAGTAGTTTAAATTCCTCTGACTCTGACTCTTCTTCCTCTTCCTCAGACTAGTTTGGCCTTAGTCATCAACTGAGTTAACTGAATCTCCATAGGCAGCAGTGCAACTTGGGTGCAGATATTTTAACACCGATGGGTTTTGTGGGATAGTTCATCACCTCAAAGTCTGCATGAGGAAAGAGGAATGAGTGGAGCTGTTCCTTCAGAAACTTATTTAACTTTTCCAGTTGATTCACATTATTCAAGATGTTAGCGCCCTTTTATCCACAGGTTTCAGCCTTTCTGAAGTTAAAACAAACCATTTACGAAAGTTAATGCAGGAACTGTCGCGTTTAATCACACCAATGACACTACGTCCAAAGTTAACATGGAAGCCCCCAAAACGTTGGTCTGTTTTAGCTGTTTTGAGGGCCTGAATCATGTCATCTATGCTCTCGAGCAAGATGCCTATGGCGGTTTCATCAAAGTCCATAAAATAACGATTGCTGCTCATCAACAGAGTTTCACCATCGGGATGAACTGTTTCTGCTGACGGCATTGCACCCCCCTGGATGTCATACCGCTTGACACCCCCTGCAAAGTCATCTCCAGAATGAGTCTATAGGGCGATGTTTATACCGAGTTTTGCTCCAGCTTCTCTCACATGCTCCAGAAAAACTTGGTTCCCCAGTGGCAGGTTGGCAGCATCAAAATGTGAAATATCAGTTCCCCGAGGAATAACTAAGAATGAAGCGATCTTGCATCGCTTCTTACTTCCCAGCAACTTCTCCTTCTCCTCCTCCTCCTTCTTCTTCAACTCAATTTTTCGAATCTTGAAGGATTCAACTCCATTCTCAAGTATAGAGGGAGAGGGGGAGGGAACGATAATTGTTAGCTCCCCCTCCTCTTCCTCCTCGTCTTCCATCCCTTCACTATCTGAGGAAAAGAACATACTCAATCTCTTGAGATTGATAGCTCTCACTGGTTCTGCTGACATATCTAGTGCTGATGATGCTGACGACAGTGTCGACAGTGTCGATATCGGAATCGATCTCGGACGTTTCAGAATCCCCTTCTGCATGAACATGGTGAAAGGTGTACTGACAGGAGGTGGGTGGAGATCAGCAGGCTATATAGGCTGCATCAGATTCGGTGATATGGAAATGAGGAGTATTCAAATCAGATGGAGTGGAGGGGGGGGGGAGATGTATGGATAGGTGGGAGGGGGGATGGAAGGGGGCAGAGAGGGAGTGAGGAATAGTCAACTCATTTTCATCTATCATCATACTCTTCCATCTGAAGAATGGCCACTTCCAATGCATTCCATATGAAAGTAAACGTGCATGGAAGGCAAATGAAATCTTGAAAAACGATACTTTATTTGCTAGTAAAATATAGGAAAAGTATCTATGCGCATAGTTAAGAGCACAACAAATTAGATTATTACATTGAAAAGTGTCTATGAATTGTGGAAAATATTCACCACTAGTTCTATCAAAAACCCCAATTCTGGTACAATGAACTATGATATGAATACTGGCTCTATTCACATCTAATTGATTTCCTCGGGGGAAAGATCGAATATGTGAAGAAGAAGAAGAAGAAGAAGAAGAAGAATGATATAAAATGATATAATCGATATGGTGATTCTTTATCAATTGTTCAATATCCTGCAATGCTGTAAACAGGTGAAGGAGATCTTCAGGTAGAGAACAAAAACTGTTTTCCTTCCAGACAGCAATGAAGTCGTGAATATGATATTCTTTCAAAGGAATACAAATAATTTGTATATTCCTATATCTTGTTAAATCCTCCATCAATATGTCCTTGGTGTCGTGCAAAATACATTGTATAGCATCTCCTAATGAAGAATTCATTATTATTATTATCTATGCTAAAGTTAAAATGAAATCAGAGAAAACAATCCAGCATCGTTCGAATCATCGATGTCATCAATCCAGTCAATAAAGGTCAAATGAGTTCAACCGAAAAACAGATGTCCATCCTGCAAGCATACTGTAGATCAATAAAAAATAAATTAAATAAATGAAACAATCAGATGGTTAGCTGAAGATTGACTGGAACGGTGATGTCATCAATCCAGTCAAAAAGGTCAAATGAGTTCAACCAAAAACAGATGCCCATCCTGCAAGGTAGAACGGTGACATCATCAATCCAGTCAAAAAGGTCAAATGAGTTCAGCCCAAAACAGATGGCCATCCTGCAAGTATGCAAAGGGTCATTTAAGGTCATTGTCCCACCACAGAGGGTTCATTTAAGGTCATTGTCCCACGTCGGACCTCTGATGCGAGACGATTACGGAAGATGGACCTATATTGGTCCTCTCTATACTACTAGTGTATGTATTCTATGTAGGCAGTGTTTTATTCAGTGTTGTAGGAAAGGCTTATGTCGGTATAGTCTGGTTTTAGATATAATCCAAATTTAGCTAAAGCAAAGCTTCTCTATATGCGGTATGTGCCATGCCACTCATATTTGCACCTATCGGTCCATTGAGCGATCCACTTTGCCACATTCACATTCTCATTCACATCCGGATATATGGAAGCACCACTATGCCTTTACATGTTTTTCCTATTTTTTTGGCATTCACGTTTGCATTCACATTCGCATACTGCATACCATGTATATGGAATCTTAGCTTCAATAGGCCTAACTGGCTCCGATGTACCTAATTCTACCTCTTCTTTTGTTATTTGCTCAATTCATCATTGGGTTTGTCAGCCCTTCGTGCACCTGCTGCAGAGGCTTCCTCCGCAGGCTGGATGTTTGGATCGAGGCTACCCTGGCCGGCATCCCGCATAGCCTGGCATATGACATAATGGAGGAGACCTTCAATCACCTGGCCACCATCAACATGCGGCGCAGGAGGACCTCTTCCTGCATGCTTGACCAGGTGCTCATAAAGCGCATCGAGAAGCCTCCACCAACCCAGTGGATAACCGATGGCGAGCTACTGGGTTCCAACTACGCCTACAAGCTAGTGAATCTCCATAAGAAAGTGTCGGAGTCGCGACATTTGGCCTGGTAGGTTGGCTTTGTTGTATATTTGTAATGCAATGTCTAATATGAATTTATAAATGTGAATATCGACAGGTCAGCTGGTAATTATGTGTGTTACATGCCATTGCTGTATCAATTGCGATTTCTGCGGAATCATTACGGTTTTCTACCTTTCGCTACGCCATTATGCCCATACTCTGAAACATTATGGTAAATCTGCCTTTTTCCACTCTCTAGTAGTAGTACTGTGAACTTGTATAAGCATGCAGAAATCAAGGTGGTCAGAAGAAAAGGTTCAAGGACTGCTTTAAATACAACCTGAATAAATGTAGCCTAATCTCAACACTGACATCTGGGAACTAGTGGCCAAGGACAGGAGTTCATGGCATGCTTCTATTCCCAAAGGCACAGCACGGTTTGAAACTGATTGTTTATCTCAAGCTAAACAAAAGCATCAGCAGAGGAAAGATTGTCTCCTTCACCCACCAAACTCTCTGACTGCAGCTACGCACATGTCCAACATTCCGCCGCACATTCCGAGCACCGCATGATTCACATTTTATGACTGAGCCATGCTTATTTGTGTGTTAGTAGCTTACTGTCGGTCTATTTTTCTCTTTAGCGTTTTAGATATATATTTCTGGATTGCGATGTGTAATTGTTATAAATATTTTTTACATAATATTTTTTCTTCAGGGTTCTTGACGTCCGGATTCGTGAATTGAAGCATCATAACATCGCCCTGGAACATGCAATGCTTAGGTTCCGGCTCAAGAAGGCAGCTATGCTCAAAGCTTATGTGTAAGTTTAACTTTTTTGTTATCTTTACTTCAATGTTATAGCGATTAGATAGCTTCTTGTTCTGTTTTTTGATAATTGAATGTAGGCCTACATACCAACCGACTTCCGTGTAGCTGAAGACAGGAACTGGCTGGGTCACAGGAGAGTAGGCATATTGATCATAGTATACTGGTATAAGCGGGTTATCCAAACCTGTTAACATTGTCACTAGTGGTCACAGTAGTCTAAAGATTGCAACTATTCCTCCCCTACAAAGTAATGCACATTAACATTTTATCACAGAACATGGCAGCTGTTTGTTATATAACTATTTTAATAGGCATATTTTCAACCAATTAATATAAAAACATGAATGAGGGGTATTTTTCTTTTATGTATTTTAATAAATAAGGACTGTGCAGAATAATCGTGAGCAAAATGAAGACAGGAAGAAACGGCTTCAGGAGATTAGGAACTACGTCACTGTTAATGCACAAGCAGGAAGTGTTCCCTCTGTTAAGCTGGAAGTGGGTGTACATAAAGAAACTACATGTGACGACATAAAAGCGACAGGCCCACTGGTGTCAATAAAGAGAGCGACAAATTGTAGTGACACTGTCGATGATGAGCTTGACGAAGACTTCCACATACAAAGGGTGGACCTCCCCGGGAGAAGGTCTCCGCAAGATTCGGGTAGCCTCAGTAACGAAGACTTGGAGCAGGAGAGCATCGTACTCCAGCCGCCGCTTCAGGAAGGCATGAACTTGTGAGTCCTTCTCTGGTACTCGCTACTCGCTCCATCAAACCTAGTTTGTTGTCGCATTTTAATTGTTGGTTAATTTGTTTATATGAATTATGTGCTTATTTATAACGAAATGGAGCTGTGGTGATTCTTATTTCGAGTATTAGCCGTATTATTGTTGTGAAAGTTTTTATTTTAAAAGAGTTCTTCAGGTTAGATTAAAAATGAGGCTTGTGAAACATTCCAAGGTTCCAGTGCAAAAAAAAACCCATAAACACCCCCTGAGCCGAAATTAAGCCATGACTACCATGGTTGAACTGAAGTTGCCGTCATTCTGGTAATCAAATCCGTTTTTTTCATGGAAGCTGCCACATCCCCTATATAATGCCCTACTTAATATGAAATTGATAGAATTCATTGTTGCGTTTGCCAGTTAAAGTCTGTTTTATGGTGCAGTCACACTACGACGCTTCTCCCGGCGACCCGTCAGCGTTGAAAATAAAATATTGCGCGTCGAGAAACGTTAAAGAAATCATGGAAATATGGGGAAATTTGACGTTGGCGCAGCGTGTGGGTAGCGTGTGAGTAGCGCGTTGTCAACGCGCAGACAATGAGCGTCGACGCGTGCCCAAAACAAATACAAACTTGGTTTATGCTTTACCCGCCGCGACTGGATGGCGCGTGCGGCGTGTCAACAGCGATATGTCAGCGATCGGTCAGCGGGCAGCTAGCGACAGGATGGCATGTTAGCCGCCCGAGGGAGCATTTCAACTGATTCAAACCACCGTTAATTAGCGTTCTGCTGGTGTGTCACCAGCGTGTTGATAGCGTTCTGTTAACGTGTGGACAATGCGCTCGACCGTTCGACAACGTTCTGGGAACGGGTAAGGACACCCGTAGGATTGGTATAAGTACAGGTGGTGTGTGGGGACCCTACCACAACTCCACAGGCCACCAGTTACAGGACTTCGAAAAACCTACACCATGGCAGGAAAGCGACCGTCAGGACGAGCAACCCATGTTGGAGATAGACGCACCAGAGGCAAGGGTAGGGGGAGAAAGGTGATTGTCCACCAGAAATCTCCATCTCCACCCGTATCGCCACTTTCTTCAGGATCAACATCCAGTAATATTGCGCCATACAGCCAGCCCACTGAACCACCAGTGACACAGGAGGTACAGGGGAGGTCTACGTCCCCGACAAGATCAACACACTCACCTGTGCCATCAACATCAGCGAAGCATGGTGGAGGAAATAGTAAAGGCTGGAAGTGTGAGTGGAATCTTAGTGAACAACAGGAGGATCTGATGCTCGAGTTCCTTGAAGAGAACCCTCTAGTGTGGAACGTCCGCCTGTCAGCTTACAGGCGGACAGACAAGAAAGCGAGGATATGGGAGGAACAGGCAAAAATGCTTGGGAAGACAGTAGCGCATCTGCAGGGATGGTTCAAGTCCCTGCGTGATTGCAATACGAGGCTCCACAAAAAAAAAGCGGTTCCGGGGCACCAGCCCGCACTGAGAGGGAACAATGGATGATGGACAAGTTCAGGTTCCTCACATCACTCGTGCGGCACCGGGCTGAGCCCTGCAAAAGTGTAAGTCCGATATATTGTACTGATTACTGTAATGGCCAACCGTCTGCATTTCTACCATTAAATAGGTACTTTCAATGATCCCCCACCACGACATATGTAGACGTGTGGGTTTTTAGTTTGAATTCTCACTAATTTGTAATATCCGGTGATTTGTAGGTACATTCACGTTATTGTTGGTATAGAAAAATGTTTATAATATTTACCATTCCCCATACTTACAGTGTTTTGTTATTGTGTATTTCAGGTTTCTGCCACCATCCGCGCAGCCCAGGGGGATCTTGGCGCTGCTAAAGCGGCCTGCACTGACGTTCTCATGGTCACCGACGATGACACACCTACACGTACCAGTACAGGAGGGCGAAAACAATCCAAACGCAACAGGAATATGTTGGCGAATCTCGAGGAGCGAGTCGCCAGATCGGGACAGCTCCTCGAGACCCTACAACCAGCATCCCAACAGGCTATGACCGTCGAGACCGCATATGGCAACTTTGTCCAGGACACGTTAAGGACCATGAACAAGGCTGAGTCGAGGAAAGCAAGATTAGGTATATGCCACGCCCTTTCTGAGGCATTGGATGAGGACGTCACCACCGATGTGCCTTCCCAACATGTGATGCCTTCTACCTCCAATCCCAACATCCTGTGTACAGTGGGACCGCCTGTGACCACTTCCTGGCAGACCCCACCCTCTCAGGGGTCATCATACACATCATCAGGTGAAATATATCAATCGCTTCCACACCTATGGCGACACCAACTGCCAGCAGCAACACCCTGGGCGTCGCAAACACCGGAGTATATGGCCCAGTACTTGGCCCAGCCATTGGTGCGTGCCGCCCACCAACCAACTCCAACCCCCCATCATCGATACCAAACTGCACACTTACTCACACATCCAATACAACGACCCCCTCATTTGGTCCAGCAGGCGATGGGTCCCCCACCACCGGTAATAGTGCAGCCAAGAGATAACCATCCTACCTCTACTCGACCAACCACACCGATGCCACCAACAACATCTACTGTACGTCCCCCAACACCTCCAATCATGATCACCAACACTCCACTGACAGGGTGGGTTGGGGGCCAAGCTGGCATGAGGGACTCCCCGAGTCCAGGTGGTGGGAATTTACTTGATTTATCTGGGTTGTCAGCACTCTCGACTGGATCAGCTTTGAACATTGATTCACAGGATGTGTTTCCTTCTGCTGGGGCGTCCACACTGCAAACACCACCACCAATAGACAATACTGACTGAATAGTTGTAAGAACACTGTGTAAATAGTTAATGAAGGTAGTTTGTAAAAGATTTACATATCGGTATAAATGGGAAATGTGTAACTATGTGGGTGTTAAATGTTGTTAAACTGTTGTTAAATAAAATGTCCGTTACATTTATTTATGATTTATAATTGTTATTACTTTTCAACTTACATGCACCTATATATTTAAATGTTGGATTTGCTACAATTGCCCACCAAACCCCAACATGGAAAACCAAACACCAAAAGTCTCATTACATATGCAAAGTAATTGAAACATTATTAACATTATGTGGAAAATTTCTATATGTTAGGAATCTGTTTAAACCAAAATTGACCCATTAGTTTTTGTCATGTGGCCATATTTAAAAGGAGATCTAATTGTTGGTATTAATAACGAACAACAAATCACAAATTAGTTCCGAATTGAATTGTTGTGTTTTGCTTCGATCAATAAATTATACACTATTTGTACATATTTCATACCATGGGGGGAATGTAAAAATTCTTTAGAATGTCACCACTACTTTACTCACTATATGATCGAACGATGACTATGGTTGACAGTCTGATATTATTGAAATCTTAATAGATTTATATTAATCCTACTTGTAGGTGTACTAACCATGGGTTAGACCTGCGGTACATATTATATATTGGGATAAGTTACAACATATTTAAAGGTTTTAAGTTTTCTGTAATCTCAGGACTCTATATTATACATATGGGTCACTCTCCTGAAAACTGGTGACCATGGGAGGGAGTGTAAAACATCAATAAAAACCTCCCTACTTAATGTTTTTTGTGTTACTTTTCATATTCATGATCACATTTGATCAAACAATGGAGGGAAATATCATAAATTGGGTCCAAATGTGGTGATTGTAGTTATAAAGTTTTATTTAACCCCAAAACCCCATTTTATAGTCAGCCATTTATAACATGCCATATGGGACATGGTTGAATCCTTATTAACATCTTGTATTACATTGATATATCAAACAAAACAGTTCCCAAACAAAAAATTAAGTGTTTATTAACATGTATCCATGGTTCTATTTAAAACAACACCAAATGGGTGTATGCATAGAAAACTTTACAAATCCCACCCAAACATGTAACTGTGGTGTTTGGATGGCAAACAAATATTGTACACTAATTACTCAGTGAATAAAGCATGGGTGTGATTAGTTTATTTATCTAAATATAACCACCACATATTTCTGTCTATTATGCCATGATTAATATGCTTCTAAGTATGATATTATTTAATTGGGAATAGAATGTTATTAACCAGACTGTGTGGTGTTCTAAACATGTGTTACACGTGTGACACCCATGTTATACTGCCATAAGACATAGCTTAATCATGGACGAGAGGTTTATTTGTGATCTCATCCATTTATATTTTACATATATTTAAAGGGGAGATTTCCAACTTTCATTTGCACCCAATAAATGTAAACACTTCCAATATTAGATAGTAACTCTCCATGTGACACTTCTGTCCAGTTATCAGGAGAGTGACCCATATACATAAATTGACACCCAAAATCATCAACTAACATGGAGAATTGTAATTATAATGTAACAAGTTAAATTGAATTTGCATACACCTAGAAAAAGTGGAACATTTCATTTTACTTAGTGTTATAAATATAGTCACATAAAACTTGTAATCTAGCGAAATGATACAACACCAACATTATATGACACGGGCATAACTATATCATCCGCTCCTGCCATTCAACAGAACCTAGTTGAGAGTTAGTCCATTCCTTGAGTCTGTTGCGCTGGTTTTTTCCTGCCCGGGATGAAGTGTTCCTAGGAAGTATAGGATTGGGGAGATCTGGCAGGGTCATGTCGTCTCGCCACGCTCCCGGAACTACGTTATGTTGTACACTTTCTTCCATGTCCAGCTGATTATTTTGAAGTAACGGATACCGCATCCTCATCAGGTTATGTAGAACCAGACATGTTCTTACGATCAGTTTCATGGTGGAGGGGTGGTGCTGCATGGTGGTAAGAATGATTCGGAACCTGTTGGCAAGGATGCCAAACGCATTCTCTACTACTCTCCGGGCACGCGATATCCTGTAATTGAAGATCCGCTCTTCATGGCTCATACCCCTCCGGCTATATGGTTTCATCAAAGTGGTCCGTAGTGCGAACGCATCGTCACCAATGATGAAGTAAGGAACATCTTCTTGCCCTTCCACTATAGGTTCGCTCCGAGGAAGACCGATGGACCCATCTTCAAGCGCTGCTTTCAGTTCTGAGTGATTGTAGACTTGTGCATCGGATGCGGACCCCATTCCACCAACATCGGCCCAGATGAATTTATAGTCCGCATCCACCAGGGCCAGTAGCACTATTGAATAGAAGCCCTTGTAGTTGTAGTACATTGAACCGGATTTGGGGGGACATTGGCAGGCTATGTGTTTACCGTCCAGCGGCCCGCATGTATGGGGGAAGTTCCACCTGGACATGAAGAGGTCCGAGATGGTAGTCCATGCATCATGAGTCGTGGGACAGGTCATAGTCTCGTCTAAATATTCATCGATAATCGCTTGACACACCTCGCGAACAATGAGGGACTGGGTGTTGTGGGGCACCCTCCACCCAAACTGCATAGACGCATAGGTGTTTCCAGAGGCTAGGTGACGTAACGTGAGTGCTAACTTCAGCCCAGGTTCGAGGGGTTGTCGGTAGGTCGTGTACTTTTTGGTGATGCGGGGCCCGACTCTCGCCAGCATCTCGTCGAACATTGGTGGCGGCATCCTCATGAAATTAATGAAAGCAGCTGTGTCTTCATTACGAAGTTCCACGAGAAGCTGGTCATAGATTCCAAACTGTTGCCACCTCCGGATCCAAGCTTGTATCCATTTTCTAGTCTGTCTATGTGGAGTCCTTCTTCTGAGATGATGTAGTAGTAAGGTGTTAACATCATGGTGATGTTGGATAATCACTAATTAGTAGTCATCGATGGGTATCCCAGGCACCTCCATAACTGCTGAATTCCACAGGAGATGTGAATTTCCATGGAAGTCTGTCCCATTATATACTGACGGAGTGTGAGATGACCACCCGGTCCGTAAGCATTGACAACACGTTAGCAACACGCTGGAAGGACGTTCCCCGGATGCTAGTAACAAGCTATCAGCACGCTGGACAACGTTATAGGGACGCCCTACAAGGTCCAAATTACCGATAAACGCTGGGCGAACGCTCACTGGGCGCCCACAACACGTCACGAATGCGTCGTTATATCATTACGGACGCGCTGACCGGATGCAGGCAATCGTCAAAAACAATATCAACAAAAAAGTCAACGTCAAGCGACGTTACACAACTTCCGTCCAGCGTTCCGCTAATGCGCTGTGGGCGCATTTTGACGACCGCCTAACGTCCTTCTAACGTCCTTACCCTTAAACTCATGCGCGCTGATGGTCGTTGTTTTTTTTTTACATGCTTAAAACCTTGGGCGACCGGCAACGCGCGCCGACGTTGTCCGCCGACCATCAACGTCAAGGATAGTGTACCGACGTGTACCGACGCGTTCATAATGCGCCACCAGCGCGTCCAGACATTTCACTTATTATCGCCCAAAATCACTACACGTTGCCGTGTTGCCGGCGAGAAGCGTCGTAGTGTGACTGCACCATTACAGCAAACAACTAATATGGGTTTGTCGGTTTTTGCACCTGAACCTTTCATTTGTTACTTTATGTGGTATGTATGAAGGGATCGATAATCTCATGAGGGTTGTTCCTGGTGGGGTGGGGTGGGGGGGTGGGGGGGGGGGGGTCAGAGAAGGTTATGCGTAAAAGAACCATCCAAGCTAACGAGCACAGAATAGTATAGTTATAAATTATTTGTCTTAAATAATATGATAGCTTCAGCAACTTCGTATTAAATATATTAGGTTAATCAATATAATCTATTTTACTCTAGTTTAGAATAACTAATATAAAAAAAGGCTAATATTGAACTAAAGATATTCTAAATAATTTGTGTCTGCACACCGAAATAATGGACCTAGTAGTCTTGACATGAAATGGTCCTATTACTTATCAGGGATGATATTTGTCCGCTTTTTTTAGTGGCTTTCCGGTTTATTTCACAGCCTGAGGGCATTTTTTTATATAGGTTTAAACAGAAATTTACCATCAGGGTAATACTCTCGGCTTGATTTAGGCTTTTTTTCCCCTGAAAAACTATCATCTCTGTTTATTACACAGGGATTTGCCACAGTATATAACGCCTAGTTGAATGGTTAGTTCATAGCAGTGCCTTAGCACTCTGCCATTGTTGTCCATAATTCTAGGCCTCATAATAGTCCTTGTGGGTGGACACAATGATTTTATATGAGCATCAGCTTTCAGCGTTAACTCATTCGCATAGGGGCAGTCTGATTTTATTCCAGTGACGCAATATAATATCAGTGTAATATTGTCCCCACTGCCGGTTTTTATTTCATAATATTAAAGCTGCATAGTCCGATGAAAACATCAAATGTTCAATTCCGAAATAATGATCTAAATTTGATTCTACATATTCTACTTGTGAACGTAAACCATTTAAAAGACCTTGAAATTGCAGGGGTATGTCTATAGTAGTATGCACTGACCTCTCAGGCAAGGAGCCATATAGACTGTTAGGCATGAATAGGGTGACTACAACAGGCAATCGTGTGGTGTTCTCTGTGGCGAAGTGCCTAGAGTGTCTGACTTTTTTCTAGGTCAGACTCCTAATCTGAAGGTCAGTGGTTTGATTCCCTGTGCCCCCACCTCTGCCAATTTGGATTTCCACCACTGTGTATAACTTACAGCGTCATCAAAGGCCAGTTGCTCTCATACCATGTCTATATGGTGTGGGAGGTTAAAAATTCCTTGGGTCGGTAAAAGTGTAGGCTCAGGTTTTCTATCAACAAACTGTCTAATGGTGAAAACAAGTCTATTCAGACTTATCCATGATAGGCAGTTTAAATCTTCAAGAAAAAAAAAATCTAGGTGGTGTAATTATTACCACTCGAGCACTTGAATGGCAAGAATCATTGGGTTCGAAAACCTGCTCTATGCGCAATATTTTCCATTTTCATCAACTGTCCCCAACAACACCTGCTTTGCCCTCCTAACATGCACTATGCCTCTCAAGACAGCAACAGCATAAGTTTACTGCGTTATTATTGTTTTGTGGTTGTACATTTTCAGCCAAATTTATGAGGATGACAATTTGATTCCTCGCCGGTCCTTGGGTAGCCGAAGGAGACTGTCACCAGTGATGACACAGACGAGGCTAGCCATGTCAGTACTGTCGAGCACTCTGCACATGAAGAAGGTGCATCCGCTGCCGCCAGTGGAGGTCAACAGGACGCTGCCCTTTGACCAGCGTCCGGTCACTCGTTCGCCACCAGGGGGCAGTGCGATGGCGGCGTGCCAGCAGCTTCCAGCTTTGACAAAACGGTAGGTACATTCTGGGCAGGGCAGTAACACCAACATTGTAGTGTAACATACCTGCCTACCCATACATGTGTTTGCGTATTTTGCATACCGTTTGAAGCCAGAGTGTGCCAATACGCAAAATTTGAGTTTCATATGCCAACAACAATTTGGAAAGTACACAATTTTTTTTAAGTACACACAAATTTGGAAAGTATACAATTTGTTGTTTCAAGTACACCATTTTGTGTCCACTCGAGTATGCAAATAGGAAATTTGGGGTAGGCAAGACAGGTCTACCCATACAACTTTCTCGCATATTTTGTACAATGTTTTAAGCTGGAGTATGCCAATACATCGAATTAAAAGCATGTTATGCCAAAATAATTTGGAAAGTACATAACCACTGGAGTATCCAAATAGGAAATTAGGGATAAGCAGGTCTACGGTAACATAGCTATCACAACTTGACATGCTTTACTTATTCATAAATCTCAATAACTACATGGAAAGTAGTGTAAATCCTACTATCACTGTCCGTAGCTTATACTTTATGCTCTTTGACTATGTCTTATAAAATAACCCTGGTAATGATATGTTTGCTTAGTAGCAGGACTACTAAGTTTGTGGCCTTTAGACTCGGTGTGGTGTTGAGGGACAGATCACTCTATAACTTCTCGGTTTAGAGCTCAGATAGCCCATCCTTAGATTCTAAGGAATAGTTGTTTTTGTTGTTTTTTTGTTTTTTTGTACGTCCTAGCAACGTCTAAGATCATATCAGGACGGGTACTGACTTGTGACAGTGCGCACACATGGCAACTTTATAGTGCTGTCCTACTGGGAGACCAGTGTGGGATATTGGGTCATGGTGCTGGCAGCCTGATCTCCCAGTGGGGCAGCACTATAAAGTCGATATGAGTGTGCACTGTCACACGCCAGTACCCGTCCTGACATGACTATAGATGTTACCAGGACGTAACACCCCAACAAATTAACAAAAACAACCAAATCATGTACGGAATTCATGACAGAATCAGGTTAGCACATCTTTGAACCAACTACTGTAGCTCTCATTGAGAGTGGAGCTTGATAAAAGCAGATATTTTATTAGATAAAAGATTCACCCGTAATTCCAGTACAGGGGTGAATGACAACGTAGTGTAAATACAGGCGAAAATAGCTTTAGTATGGAACAGGAAGTAGAATGCCTGCCTCCAGTATCAAATGGATACTTATATCGGCACAGAATTGGTGAAATGGGAGAGAATGCAAAAAGACAAGATGGCAGCCATAGAGCGCCGTCGATTTCACTTTTAAATTGCATTAAAGTACATGTGTTATTATATTTTCCAACTCAAAAGTAGCTGTTAAATATGAAGACATACATAAAGAATATATTGTGCTTCTTAAATTAAGAATTTACCAGCTCAGTTAATTTCCCCAGCATGTCGAAATTCTTTGCCAGTTTTTCTAATGGGTTGGTTTTCACCCCTGTACTGAAAGTATGGGGTGAATCTTTTATCTAATATTTTATATACAGTATTTAGCGAGCTGCGTAAAAACAAAAAAAAATCAACAAACTTGCAACACAGTGTATATGGCTGGAAGCCAAATAGCAATGACCCTGAAAAAGATATATAAACTAACTGACACCAGAAAAGATTAGTCCAAAAATGAATTTCCCAAACCCCAAACAGAATTGTCCATTGTGAGCCCTGAATTAGACCCCCAACCCCCACAATTTAATGTAGGCAAAGGTTTAATAGGTAAATAATTGTAAATAATGTCTGAACTTAAATTGTATAGTGTTCGCTGAACTACAAATTAGACCTTATTATTTCATCATAGCACCTGCCAAACTTATGTTAGGGTTGAAAATCTGCATCGTTTAATGACTGAATGGATGAATGATTGGTCATAGTTTTACAGCGTGTTGTCAGCGAAGGAATATTGGTGGCAAGAAGTGTTTAAATATTATTCTGTCATAGTTATTAACTGTCACTTTTAGACAGAATGTACAAGTTCACAATCAATAGACTACATCACGGTTCCAACTGCACATGTGCTGAAAACGGCATTGGGAGCAAAGCAAAGGTGTACGCCCATTGAGTTTGCTGATACGTGTAGGGCAAAACTGCCATTTTATTCGGAAGAATGCAATATAATAATATAATGAATATGTTTAAGACACAACTCTCCATAATTAAGCATTTTGAGCTAAGAAACATACAATTTCAGTCACTTTACAGGTTGTATGGCTCTAACACTAGTCTGAGTGCCTAGATTTGTCTAAATCTAAATGCACATGGCATAAGATGGGCTGGGTATATTGATGTAAATACAATGCTGGATAAAAGATTAATATCTTAATTTATTATATATATTTTTTTAGTTGGTATTCTATGTATCAAACAAGAGCTGAGATGAGCTGAAACTAGCACATTTCATAGCTGCACCCAGTGTAATACACGTGCCATGTGCTTCTTGTGGCTTTGTTTTGCTCTGATGCATCCCACAATGCACCATGCCGCTGGAACCGTGATGTAGTCTATTATTCCTGCTGGGAATAGTCCCCATTCCGGAAGGAGGTATCATATGATCATTCTCGACATGTACGCAGTGCAAGATTAACCTAGCAGCAAAAGTAGCATATATGCTACGGACCCCACATTTTCAAGAGCACCATGCTAGCTAGTACTTCACGCTATCAATTGGTGCCTGCACGTACCCAATCCTATTGCTTAGGCCTAAATGTCACAAATATTGTAATATTTGGTTGTATTGCAAATGAAAAGAATTAATTACTGTACTATGCAAGTAAAAAATATATTTGTTTTATTAGTTAGGCCAAATCATTTAAAAAAATTGCTTATCATCCGTCCACGTGCCTGCAAACTCGCCCGCCCCTGAACTTTTCTCTTTTTAACTGTTTAAAATGTTTCAGGCTAGCAGCAATTCAACCTTTGTATCAATCTTTAAGTCATTGGTTTGTACTGTAGATTTTGAAAATGTTGGCCGAATGATCTGATCTATTGTATTTTGTCTGAAATTCAACCGACAAAATTGGATGGTTGAATGACCAAGTGTGTGGAAGGTTAAGTAGTCTAGAATAAAGTGCTAAGAAGGTTAGTTTCCCAGCTGCATCTCTCGCTTTAAACCAGCAGTAAACGCACACCCGCTGCAGTAACTCGATAAATAGACAGCTGTATATAATTGGCGATCGCGGACTGGCATGGGACTGGCTGAGGAGGGACCGATTTGCGGCCGCCAATTTGTTAGCTGAAAATCTGTATGAACTCTGTCTGGTACTACACTACACCAATATTTTTTGTTTGTAAGTTATAGAAAAAAACAGCACAAAAAAAAGTAATCCGCCTAATGCCGGAAGGTATTTGTTTAGCACCACACTGACGAAAGACTTATTCAGCAGACTAAACATATTTAACACAAAAAAGAGGGAAAAAACTAATGCTAAGAAACAATTGTATAGGTCCTATATGTAATGAGGAACCTCTTAGGTAACAATTTCCTTTTGTCTGTTTCAGTGATGACTCCTGCCCAAACAATTTGCCAAGCTTATGGCTGGTGAAACAGACAGCAGTCCCTGGTATCACAAAGGCCGGTGTCGAGAAAGGTCCCTTCACAATCATAGTCCAGGAGACTCCAGAGCCGGGCAGTGGCGCTGGCAATGGCACTGCCAAGGGTGATAGCGATAGCAACAGCAGTAGCAACAACGATACAAACTGGAGTAACAATTGGGGGAGTAGCAATGCCATTGCCAACACCACTAGCAATGGAAACAGCAATAGCAACAATAGTAGCAAATACAACAGCAATAGCAACAAAAATAGCAATGGCAACAGCAATAGCAACGACAATATCAAAAGGAGCAACAACATTAATAACAATGACGACACCAATAGCAAGGACAACAGCAACAACCCATCCTGATATGACCTTACATGTTGCCAGGAAGTAAAAACAAATGAACAAAGCAAACCCTAATAGCAACTGCAACAACAAAAAAGTGGCAACAGTAATAGCAATGGTGACAGCAATAGCAATGACAAGAGCATAATCGACAGTAATAGCAACAACAGCATTACCAATAGCAACAGCAATGGCAACAACAATAACAACTGCAATAGCAATAGCAATAACAAGAGCAGTAGCAATAGCAGCAGCAGTTGCAACAGCAGCGGCAATGGCAATAGCAACAACAGTAGAAACGGTAGTAGCAACAGCAGTAGAAATGGTAACAGCAGTAGCAACAGTAGTAACAATGGAAACAGCAATAGCAACAGCAATAGCAATGATGGCATCACATGGGTCCCAATGGGACCACAAGACTGTTGCCGCTCCTCTCTTTCCTCTCTTTCCCTGAAATTTCCAAGATGTCACCGGAGCAGAGCAGAGCAGATTGTACTCCCCGAGATAAGGGCTCAGGTGCACGCTGCCATCGCGGCCAATGAGGGCCTAAGTAACACCCACTCCTAGACCGCTGGGACCACCCACCCTGAGCCAGCCATGGGCTCTGACTGGGAACCGGAAGTGATGTCATCGGCAGCTGTCGAAGCAGGCGTTCCTGCTCAGGAACCCCTTATCATCGAAGTGTTTCAACTCTCCAGCTTGTTTGAACCGCAACTTCATCCACTCTCTTCTATCTCCTCTCAGCTGCCGGCCTCCTCCTGGACTGATACAAATATTGTAAAGGGAGGCCCGGTTAGCTGTTCACTTTCTAAGCACTATTTCGCTTGTGACTCCTGCTCGCCGACTGGTCACCACAGAGCTAGGAATCATGATTCTTTGACTCAACTCTTCTGGCAACTTTATAGTGCTGCCCCGCTGGGAAATCAAGCTGCTGGCACGATGACCCGATATCCCACTCAGTCACATTATCCTGACACTGAGATAACCAGTCCTTCCCATATCCTATTAATGCTGAGTGCCAAGCTAGAAAGCGACAAGTATCAATTTCATAAGTCATTAGTTTGACTGGACCAGCCGCTTATACCCCTGTCACACTACAACGTAATGAGCGAACGTGAGCCTAACGTGGTGATATTTCGTTATTACGTTGATGTACGTTGGATTACGTTATGATGACGTCATAATGACGTTAGACTGACGTCGATCTACGTCATATTCCATCGTGTTACGTCGAGTTACATCAAGGTTTTGGACATGTTCAAAAGTTTTGATGTAGCTCGAACGTAAGGGTTTACATTCGCCGTACGTTCTGTTCACGTTCAGCGAACGTCAATGACTTTAAACGGACGTTAGGCAAACGTTCCTCACTACGTTCCACTCGTTGACCCACATTAAAGCTGGTGGAAACGTCCATGCGGCGTAATGGGAAAGCCAGGAGAACGTCAGGAGAACGTGCATTCAATGTACGTTCAACGTCTCATGACGTAGCTAACGTCACGTAACGTTCTTCTGGCGATGGAATAACGTTCATAACGTTCGGTGATCGTCATTACGTTGACCTCTCTCGTTGAATGACGGTATCACTACGCTTTACCGACGTTACACTCTCGTCCACTACGCTGCATCCACGTTCAACTTTTGCCCAAATTTGCATACTACGCCGAGAAGTTCACTTTAGCTTAATAATTGCATCTGCCACTAGGGCTGGGAGAGGGGTCTCATTGCTGGCATTCGCAGGAATAAAAAGACACTGGAACAACAACAAAAGTTGCACAGGGAGGAGGTTTAGACCTAGAAGCAACAGTGTCTAACAGCATCTGTGCTCCCTTGATAAGGTCCCAAGTGTAAGGGGCCGTTCAAATAGTATGTAACGCTATTTTGGTCAAAGTTCGAAAAACCCACAAACTCCCATATAATGCCCCGTGACGCTAGACCATATACGTCCCCCCCGCCCCCCCCCCCCCACCTAAAAATAAATAAAAATAAAAATAAATTTAAAAAGATATATATATCTATATTATATATTGTGTAACACTCGGAGACCCTCCCCCAACATACAAGGTTGTGGAAGAGCTCCCACAGAGTTGTCCAAAAAGACTTCAGCTTGAAAATTGTATTAAATAACGCTGTTCAATACCCCCCCCCCCCCCCATCGCTTTGTAGCGCGATATAAAGGTTGCACCTACACCCCCCCTAAGTGTTATGTAATATTTTAATGGCCCCATAGGAATAATATTGCCCCCCCCCCCTCCGGAATACTTTAGCCCCCTTTAAATAGGCTGGATTAAACCGGTGGCGAATGGAGGCGGGGGTGGGAGGGGGGGGGGCATTTTATACCTAGTAATCCTATACCAGTATAATACTGCTTCCTCAGTATAATACTGACCCACCCAGGGGGGAAGCTAAAGAGTAAAACGTGTACATATATACATAAACAATACCCATACTCATAGAGGTGGAAAATGAATTCACCAAATTCCAGCAACTGGAACGGAAACAGCTGTATTGGGTCTGCCATTTGTATACTCATGTTGAATCGAATAATAATAAATAAATATTTCTCTGAGCATTTATATGTATATGTCAATAGACTAGTTTATAATTCCAAACTTTCATGTTTATGGCAAATTGTTCTGTATTTCTATTAATTTAGTTTTGCACTGGCGCATATCGGCAAACTCCATAGCATGTCAACCCCATGGCTGCGGGCATTTGTTTTGCTCTCGACGCTGTTTGCAGCGCATGCGCAGTCAGAATTACGAAGTCGTCAAACTTCTGTCTGCAGCAAACAGGGTGGACAACAGCGATTGGTTAATAATATACTCGTATTGAATCGAATAATAATAAATAAATAATTCTCCGAGCATTTATATGTATGTCAAGAGACTAGTTCTTAATTCCAAACTTCAATGTTTATCCCAAATTGTTATGTATTTCTATTAATTTTGATTAAAATCAAAGTTTTGTACTGTGCGTACATCTTTGTTTTTCTGTTCGACGCCGTTTTCAGCGCGCAGTATATAGACAGTTTCGTAATTCTGACTAATGTTGGGGGGGGGGAGCGAATCGGTCCTAGCATTGCTTATTCATATTATTACCCCTATGAATGTTTGGCATGCAATGTATAAACCACAAGCACACATACTGCCGAGACTTGTTTTGTTTCTGAATCATTCAGGCTTTCATTCTCCTATTCCACCGCAATCTCTATAATTCCATGAAGATATTCTTTTTTTAAAGTAATAAATATATAATAATTCCGAATATTTCGTTTTTATTGCAGAGCAAATAATATATTACCCCCCCCCCAACTAATTGTTTATCTAGCCACGTTACATTTGATTGTTTTTTTAACACAGAACTTAAACATATTAAAATGTGTGTTCAATGCCTTAGTCATACTTCAAATTGCTTATTTTATTGTTTCATCAGTAGAGACTATTATATGTATAATAATGTCATTTGTTAGTTTTATGTGTGTATGTGCGTGTCATTGTTGTTTGCAAAAATACATTTTAAATCAAACCAATGCCGATAAAGGTGCATGACAAGAACTAGTATTATTTATACCCACACAATCTATTCTTTTTATCTTAAAATGAAATGTTGATACTGATGTTCTTCGTAATCCAAACAATCTTCACGTGTGGAAGGGGAGGTAAAAAGAAGGTTTAGATTGCTTTGAAGGTGAAGATAGTATCCAGTGCTACGATAAATTTGTGTCGTAGCACTGGTCTTTAGACCGGAAGTGCTACAGGTATCTAGGTAATTTCAGCATGCATTTTCATATTTATTATCGATGTCTTTAATTTAGGATTAGGGGAGGAAGAGGAGATAAAACCTAATCAGAATTCAGTTAATATTGTGAAAATCATTTTCATCTATTAACCCTCCGTTAAATATGCTTACCTGTTTGGGTTTTATATTCTGGCAATTTCTACCTTCATCTCAGGATGGGTACCAACTGGTGATAGGGCGAAGAATGGTTAGCTCAAGATCAAGATACTGTGACTGTGTGGGATATTGGTTCATGGTGCCGGTGGCCTGGTCTCTCAGTGGGACAACACTTATAAAAGTCACCATTAGTGTGCACTGTCACATGTCAGTGGGGGGCTGGACGTAGCTCAGGTGGTAGAGTGCCCACCTGTGAGGGTGTCGGTCATCCGATCGATCCAGCTCAGTGGACCCATTTGCAGTTTGTGCTATTTTCTGTTCCACCCAGTGGTCCACAACTGGTTCATGAAAGGCTGCAGTATCTGCTCGCTTGTCTGTGGGAAAGTGCATATAAAAGAACCCTTGCTGCTTATCGGAAAGAGTAGCCTATGTGGCGGTAGTGGGTTTTCTCCAGGGAAATATGTCAGAATGACCACGTTTGACGTCCAATAGCTAAAGATGAAAATCAATGTGCTCTAGCCCCATTGTTAAAGTTGCATAGTCCGATGGTTTTGAGTTTCTCTCATTTTCTGAGATAAACATATTAGGTTGTTCATTATAATCTACCTTACTTTAGTTTGAAGTAACTTTTATTTTAAATCGCTAACTTTTGAGATATTTGAAATGGAAACATGCTAAATTAATTTTGGCAAGCTTGCCAAAAGTCTATCACCATAGGCTTCTGCAGTAACAGGTTCTATTAATTGAATCAGTATCCCCTTATATGTGACGACAAATGTTTAATAAGTGCACCAGCATCTAAGTTAGATATGTAGAATCAAATCTAGATAATTGTTTTGGTTTTGAAAATGTTATGTTTTTTGTGTGTTTTTTTTTGGTCCATTAGTTGTTTAAGCAGTGGAAATTTCAGTCATAGACGACTGGTCTTCCTCATTCCACTGCTGGTCCATAGAAAGCCCGAGCCTACACTTTTACCGACCCAAGGGATTTTTAACCTTCCACACCACATAGACATGGTATGAGAGAAACCGGCCTTTGATGACTCTGTAAGTTATACACAGCGGTGGAAATCCAAATTGGCAGAGCTGGCGGCACGGGGAATCGAACCGCCGAACCTCAGATTAGGAGTCTGACCTAGAAAAAAGTCAGACACTATAACCTCTCCTCCACAGAGAACACCATCGGACTGTACAGCTTTAAATAAAACAAGCTTTACTTTTGTCACAAGTCAGTACCCATCCTGATATGACCTTAAATGTTGCCAGGATCTAAAATGCCAACAAACAACAACTATATAACACGTAAATATACCACCGCGTGGTGATGTGCTCAGTAACTGGCGCCATTTTAAACATACACACAAAATATGCAGATGTCGTCTGCTCAGGCACGTCCCGCTGGCGGATGGCCACCTGGTGGCGTATTGACGAACTCGTTATCACAAAAGTAATATGGCGGGCTAATGGTAGGTGAGGTGCCATCCTGACCTTCCAGGACCATATCTAACGGGGCTGGGGTGAGTGCTTAAAGGGGGTAGGTCCCCCCCCCCCACCTTGTAGCCTCTCTTAAAGCTGCATAGTCCGATGAAAACATCAAAAAGCTAAAGATTGACACTAAAACCTCTCTACCCAACAATCTCCACAGATCAACCACTCCCCGTGCTCTATTTCGGTCCCAAACGATCGCCCACACAATACCAATGTAATGATAAAAAAATATATTTTAAAAAGCTCCCTAAGCCGACCATCTGCCTAAATGGACTATTTAAAGTCGGTCCCATTGTCGGTCGATTTAGAGAGGTTTCACTGTATCTAGCTTTGATTCTACATGTCTAGACTAAAGGGGCTGTCACATTAGGTTTTTTTGCGGGAGCGTATGGCGTCGTAGGCGCATTACGTCATATACGTCGGCATACGCCGCCATACGCCGCCATACGCTACACATAGGCCATCATGTGCCGGCGTATGCCGTTGTACGCCGCCATATGCTTTCTCTCGTCCGTCCGTCCAAATGTTTTTGTGCATGCTCAAAAAATCTCGACCTATGGGAGCGTATGGTTCATATGCTACTCATATGCCAGTGTACGCTCCTCGTACGCCGGTGTACACTCCTCGTACGCTAGGGGTGCGCCGGCGTAGGTTACGCATACGCTCAACTTGCATCACCGGCGTATCTCTAGCGTATGTAGCGTACGCATAACCTACGAGTTACGTATGGGAGCGTACTCCTAGCGTATGCACAGCGTATTCCAAGCGTATGCCATAGGTCTCGACATCGATCTTGACTCATACGCTACTCATATGCTCATATGCTATGCATACGCTACGCATACGCTACGCATACGCTACGCATAGGTTCCATATGCCAATCAAAACTCAAAAAATGTCACAGGACGCTCTCATACGCTCCTCGTACGCTCCTCATAGGTTACACATACACTCAAAACCACCCGAAAGGTCACCAAATGTCATCATAGGCCGGCACGCGCAGCACCTACGTAGGTTTTCAATACGCTCCCGCCATACGCCGTAATGTGACAGGGCTTTTAGATACTGGTGCATTTATGAAACATGTGTCACCACATAGAAGGGAATTCAATAAAACCTGTTCCTGCTACTATGGTGTCAAAGTTTTGGCATGTATGCCAACATTAATTGTTCATCTTTTCACTTCAAATATCTCAAAAGTTAGCCATTTAAAATCAGTCACTTCAAACTAAAGTAAGGTAGATTATAACAATCAACCTCATCTATTTACTGAGGTTGATGCAACTTTAATTGGCTGGAATGGGCATTTCAGAGCCTATAGATTTCAAAATGTCCTATGGTGTCCTACATACTATCAAAGACCCTATAATACTAAGACGGCTCACTCAGCCTGTACTGTGTAATCAAAATGATCAAACCCACCACTTGGTGCGCTGGCTGTTATCTTGGTTAAACAGGGGCTATATTATATGTATAATACTCGAGCGGACGGGGCTGCCCTCTATGGAAGATCTTCTGATCAAAAAGAATCTCCGGTGGACTGGACAACTCATGAGGATCTCATCAGACAGGCTACCAAAGCAGATCCTCTATTCTCAACTGTCTTCTGGTTACAGAAAGAGAGGGCGCCCTCATCTCCGGTTCAAGAATATCATCAAGAGAAACCTGAAGCTGAGAGACATTAAGACTGACTCATGGACGCAACTCTCACAGCAGAGAGCTAAATGGAGAGCGGCAGTCAAGTAATGAAAGCAGTCTTTGTCACATCATGACCGACAGCATGATGATGATGATGAAATGTATATATGAATATGAAAGATGTGTGATGATGGCGATGATGATGTGTATTTGTTCATAGCAATTTCATATTGATGTGTATTCATACTTACCTATCTCATGTATAATATAATTGTATGTGTTTACATGTAAAACCCCAACCAGCAGCCGGGCTGATCAAACCCACCACAAGGTGGCACTGCGAAATTTACATTACCATGGGAGAGATAGGGAGTGAGCTGTCTTAGTATTATAGGGTCTTTGATAATAGCCAGACCCTTACTAGTGACTTGCACCTTTGGCACTCATTTGTTCCAAGAAATCTTCTGTCCTCCCCCCACCCCTTCGCCGCAAAGAAACATCTTTCAGGAACTAAAATCCGTCGCTTCCAACACTGGTCGAGTCAAACCGATGACTTAAATGTTTATACTTGTCACTTCCTAGCCAGGCGCTCGGCATTATTAGGATAGGACAGGGACTGGTTGGCTCAGTGTCAGGATATTGTGAGTGAGTGGATATCAGGTCATGGTGCTGGCAGCTTGGTCTCCCAGTGGGGCAGCATTATAAAATCGCCATGAGTGTGCAATGTCACAAGTCGGTACCCGTCCTAATATGACCGTAGATGTTGCTAGGATGTAAAACAACAAACAAACTGTTCTTCAATACATGAGGTGATGCTATGCAACTTATTGTTTGGAAGCCCATCCCAGTCATGTTGCCATTTTGCCATTTTGATTTGATTGGTTGTTGGAGGTTTACATCCTGGCAACATCTAAGGTCATATCAGGATGGGTACCGACTTGTGACAGTGCACGCTTATGGTGACTTTATAGTGCTGCCCCACTGGGAAATCAGGCTACCAGCACTATGACCCGATATCCCACTCAGTCACATTACCCTGACACTGAGCTAACCACTCCTTGTCCTATCCTATTAATGCTGAGCGCCAGGCTAGGAAGCTACAACTCGTACAAGTATCAATTATATATGTCATTGGTTTGATTTGACTGGGAACCGAACTCCCTATCTGCTGCAGTCTACCCATTCAGCCACTGCGCCCGATTTTTGATGTGATATATTTGAGAATAAGTGGTCTCGAATCAGAGTGAAAGATCCAACCTGGGTCAAAAACACCGTTCAGAACCGTTTTCGCAGCTCGATGAGCTTGGTCATTTCGTCGGATACCCAGCTCAAATGGATGGTGCACCCTGCCATTGACAAGGAATTTATTTTCAGAATCTCATTTTCCATGATTGGATGGTCTACTTAAAGATATTTGATTCCATGGCAGGATGATTGGAGTGTCTGACTTTTTTTATAGGTGGGACTCCTAATCTGAAGGTTTCCCCGTGCCCCCACGTCTGCCAATTTGGATTTCCACCACTGTGTATAACTTACAGCGTCATCAAAGGCTAGTTGCTCTTATACCATGTCTATGTGAAGTAGGTGGTGTGGGAGGTTAAAAATCCTTTGGGTCAGTAAAAGTGTAGACTCTGGATTTCTAAATACCATATTAATGGTGAAAACAACACTATTCATAATTATCCATGACAGGCAGTATAAATCTTCAAGAAAAAGAAAATGTGTTGGGTCAAAGTTCTCGATGCACTCTAAGTCTAATGTGAGAAAGAGTGCAGTCATGCTCATGCATCATGCATGATAAAGCGATGTGTTTTGGAACATGTGTACTGAAATTTCAAACGATAAATTATATGATGCTATTGAGGAGTTGCGTGTGATGTAGGCATCACACTACTCCTGCATCATGATTGGATAGAAGCAGTTTGTTCTACTATCAAGTGTGTGTAAATAAAACAAAAAGCACAAATCTGTTCACTGCTATGATCTAATTCTGTTATTTAGAGTCATCAATATTCACTTGGGGTTTGAAACTAATGTTATTTATGAGAATGGCTTATTCAAAAAGTGAGATTTGGTCGAATTAAAGGCAAAATCGAAGCGATATTAACGCCGCCGTCGCCGCATCGGCAGTGTTATGCTGTACTTTCTATCCAACCATGATGGCCGATGAGGCACTGATCACGTGGTGCTAATCGTTTGACGCAAATCCTCAATATGCTCCTGAATCATACAAATACATTTTGACCTAGAAAATGAAATGGCCAGTATCACGTAAAAGATATACGGATTTTCAGTTCGGAGTTATATATTGACAGAGAGCATTACTATTCTCGGGCGACGAAGTGGGGACCAAGGTTATGTAACAGAGAAGCAATAGGTGCCCCACTTGCTGTGTGACATAAGAGACTATGTGGAAAATATGATAACACAGATGTTCATATGTAAGAGACAGTTAATGTTTAGTGAAATGTTCCCTCTATGCACCAGTAAGAGTGCAAGTGGAGGGGAAGGACATTTTTAATATATGTTTATTGTAACTGTCTACAACTACCTGTTACCATGGGGCCGATGGGCAAGCACACCCAGCCATCCTGCATACATTATGGACACCACCTGCAGCTGGGGTTGAGGGACAGCTGCCCCCTATTAAGGCATTGCCCCCCCACCCCCCACCCCCACAGGCTGTAGAGGGTGTCTGATTGGCTGGCTTTGGGAGGCCCAGTCACCTGTATTCCTTATACCTGACACACAGACCTCACTCTAGTCACTTCTGCATTCCCTTCTTCTTGGCTAGGCACTCTAGCAGGAGACATTCTTCTCTTGTCCAGGAACCCAGACACTCTGTCTGAGGCTCCACTTCCTATACACAAACCAGCACCAAGCTGTGTGCAACAATCTTGGGACTCTGGTTCAATGGGCTGTAGGCACTGATTCTTCTACACACTAACAGGAGTAATGAGGATCTGTGTGGACAGTAGGTAAGGAGTGAGGGTGATAGGTTGCTAGTAGGTGAACAGGAGTTGATGCCAATAAAGCACAACTTCTTCACTGTCAATCTTGCGCGACTTGTCTTCCCTTTCTTCCTTATGAGTTTGTTGAGATTGGGAACTGACAGACAGTTGTCAGAATGCACCTGGAGAAGAGTAAGTGGTATCTCGGGCTCTGACGGCCGAGTTCCATGATATTACAATGTTATACTTTAAAGGGGCGATAACATGACCAAGACAACTTTTTTTCTTTATAATCGATAATCAAGACCCGGTCGAGTCAAATCAAATCAATGACTTTCAAAATTCATACTAATTGTTGTGTCGCTTCCTATCCTGGCGCTTGGCATTAACATAAAAAGATAAAAAACGAATAGGAGACATCATACTAAACAAACTATACACATGCAGAGCAGCGAAAACAAGTCCATGCACTTAACCATTATGAGCAGAATAAACATTCGTAAATAAACAAAAATGTAATAGGATAGGGCAAGGACTGGTTAGCTCAGTGTCAGGATATTCTGACTGAGTGGTTCCAGCGGCCTGATTTCCCAGTGGAGCAGCACTATAAAGTTGTCATGATTGCGCATTGTCACAAGTTTGTACTGTCCTGATATGACCTTAGATGTTGCCAGAACATAAAACTCCAACTACCAACAACATAATCAGGACGATGGAATATGACAAGTACAGTTTTCTATATCTATTCTGTTAGAGTTATTTAGGATCCAATCAAGAAAAAGGAGTCATGGTGGTCTAACTGTGACTATTAAACGCCCTGTCACACATCACCGGATTGGGGGAAATGGAAAGAAACCGAACAAAGTCCAGTTTCTGTCCGTACAAGTTTTGAACGTGCACAAAACTAGGAATGGATGCCGCCGGATTGACATCTATGGTTCTTGTCTGGTTTGAGTTTGTTTCGTCCGTTGGCTATCCGTTTCATGGCCGTTTCATATACGTTCATCCGGAGGCCTTTGGCCTGATGTGGCAACACTTTGACACATTTAAATACATGTTGATACTCATCACCACAGGACTAGACAATTCTGTTCATTGCTCAATCCGGCATAGTGTGACAGGCACAGATATTCAGGCCTAATGACATTTCTGAGCTGTTACTGTTAGAGTGATGTGAGCCAGGCAATGCTTCCACACAGCGCCGGCTGAAGGTACCTGCAACTCGGGAAGTCGCCCAGAGCGGCATGTGCTAGGGGACACAAAATATATTTTCCAAGAGATTCTAGACCATAAAAATTATACTTGTAAGCATGCCGAAGTTCAGCTTTCGTTGGGTGCCAACAACCCTAAGGCTGACATGGCTCACACGGTTGGATGGACATGCTCTATGAAGTGGAACGGAAACATGTTGTCATGTATCCTTGTCGGGGACTGTGGGATGGACATATATTTTGGAGTGATCAAAGTGGAGACATGGCTGGTTTTCAGATGGAGTAGAAAAGCCCTTGTTTATATCAGGAACTGTGGTACATGTAAAATACAGTTTCTTAGTAGTAGCAACTGAAATGGATATACAACACATGTCTAGACTCATGGATTATTAATTACATAAAAGAGTTATAAATAAGCAGTCCACTGTAGTAGAATTCACCAAGGAAAGTAGAACAGGGCTTACTTTGAATAATACTGAATTTGAGGTGTGTCATTATGCAATGGTCTCACGGCAGCTCATGAAAATATTCCTGGTTTTACGCCTATGCATTTAATTCTGATTGTAGGCCTATATCGAAAAGAGCCAGGTTGTAAGTAGCAATATCAGTCAGAAAAGATTGTATTGCCAAACATTCAGAAAGGTTTTATTTACTCAGGCGCAAATGACAGAGTGGCACGCCCGTAGTTAGGATGGAGGCCGTTTGCGCGCCACCAGTCCTCGGATGCTAGGAACAAAATACATGAAGAATATAGTGGTAATAAATGGACAATAATAATAATAAATTCCCTTATTCAAATCCCAGCCGAGTCAAACAGATGACTTTGAAAATTGATATTTGTCGCTACCTAGCCTGGCACTCGGCAATAATAGGATAGGGTAAGGACTGATTATCTTGGTGTAAATTATTCCGATAATCAGCAGAGGGGGAAATGGAAACCCTCTATTATTATTCTGTGTGGCCAGCCAAGAGTGTGTGTAATATGTATGTTGTGTATATGAGCCTGTCTCAAAAGGTGATAAGTCTTTTTTTTTTGTCCATTGTAATGATTGACACAAAACAGCACAGAAACGGTTACCTTGAAAACACAAGGACCTTTGCTTCAAATCAATATGTATTCTATTGGGATTATGAAGCACCATGTAAAAACAAAACAGTTTATCCTGAGCAAATGCATAAGCAGATAGTATGTTGATCATTACAATGGACAAAGTTTTGTCCCATATTGTTTAGCACCTTTTGAGACAGTCTCAAGTCATGTAATTATAGACATAGGGATGATTGGCAGGTCTGGGTCAGTGCACTCAGGGCCTGGCTCTCTGATGAGGTAGGGGTCAATGCACACAGGGGTCAAGGTTGGTGGTGGCCACAGGTCAATCAGCTCTCATGGTGGGCAGACCACTGGTGGTCACGGTAACCAGAAATTTTGAGTCCCTATTGGAGGAAGTGGAAATGCTGCGTCCCTATTGGTTGGAGTGAATGGCATGATCCTATACTAGGAATCCATGTACTATATATAATAAACCAGAGGGGCTTGGACTCTCTCTTACACTCTTACTTTTGCTTTACTTTCTCTCTTTCTCTGTCTGTATTGTTTTTCACTTTAGCCTACCTACATAGCCACAGACTCGAACACCCACTCTACAAAACTGGTGACCATGACAATTTTCAACACAAGGTGTTGATCTGAAGTAGAGCAGTTGGTAGGGCTGCTTGGGTGGGATGTTGTTTAAGTAGTGCCTTTTCTTGTTTCTTTTACTCTGGGGATTCAAATTTATTATTATAAAATTGAGTTGTCGATGACTTTTCCGACAGTGTCGATATTTTGCAAGGCATGCTAGGCTTTCTCTTACGGTATTTCTGTAACGTGCCATGATAGAAACCTTGCGTCACCGGCAAAATATATTTTTCATTGAAAGGGAGTTCTTTCGGTTGCTTTAACCTTACCACAGAGAGGGGGGGGGCGTAGTAATACACTACAAAACTTTTTCCTCTACACTTTTTCTACTTACAGATGAATCTATACTTGATTTTCAATTCTGCTAATCTTTTTCTACCATCATATACAATAGCACATTGATTATGCCACTCATACGTTTGATGGAGATTTCTTTACATGGTGACTTTAACCACTGGTTTAAAGGTGAGTGTACCTTAGTCAATTTTTCGAGTGAAATGCAGGAGAGAGAAGCATGAGCAAAGTTTATGGCTTTAAAGTTAGGTACTCTTAAGCAAGAGCAGGAGGAGAGGTTAGAGCAGATTAGGGACAGGACAGACACGAGAGAGCAGAGGGAAGAGTGCAGAGAGGCACAAGAATTATTACAGGTGGAGGAGAGATAGAGGGAGATGCGTTGTCGGTCATTGAAAGTGTATGGGAAATCTGTACCCTTATTAGACAGTTTGGATAGAGGTGCTCTATGCAATTGGATGGATTTGATCAAACGCATTGGTACTCTTTCTGGGGTTTCTGACCTTGACATTATTCGGTTTGCTTCATCTAATGCAACAGGTACTTTGCATGAGGTACTTTTCACTGCCTTTCAGCATGAAAACGCAAAATCCTGGAAGCAAATTAAGGAAGTAATTGCTTATATTCTATTGACTGCTGATGAACGTTCACATTTGAAGGGAATTGTTCTATCTATGAAACAGGAAGAGGGTGAGACAGTAGCAGCATACTGTCAGCACTTTAAGACAGCAGCAGCTAAGGTCTGGGATTTGACGAATGCAGTCTTGGGTACTGATACATTCGAGATCCTACTGTCTAGGTTTCTGGATTCATTATTAGATGACAATACCATGTGGTATGTGGAGACTAACCAACCCAAAACTCTGGAAGATGCTTTTGCTATGTCAATTCTAAGTGACAGGTCTGCAAGTAGACAGCATAGACGTGCCATAGCACATAATGGAAGATTAGCAATTTGTGATGAGATTGATAGTTTGAATAGCACAGCATTAGATTTTTCTAGTTCATGATCTGCTTCGAAGAGTTCTAAATCGTCTAACACAGATATTCAGGTAATGAAGTCGCTACAGGGTGAGATGAAGTCTCTTAGGAAGTATATAACTAATTTGTCAGTAGGCAGTGGAATTTCTGAAAATTCAGCAATAAATAGTGTGAACACTGCAGCGCAGAGTAATGTCCATTCATACAACTGTGGTGCACGTGTTGTATTTCCGCACGTCTGCGTAGAGCAGCCAGTTGGGGGTAGGGAATGCCGACTTGATTGGGCACGCTTCAGTTGCACAGCACACTGCAACGCATGCGCTGTCAACGAAAAACAGGTAATCCCATTTGAGTACTATCAATTGCCATTTGATGAAGTCATGAATGAGCAGACAAAAATGCCCAAAGATATGTTAGGAATGAAAGAAGAAAATAATTATTTGATAATGGATAATCTTCTTTATTCAGTGATTGCTCCTATGCGTAAAGATACGTATCCTAGACTAGTGTTGCCAGTGAGATAGAGGGATTCTGTAATTAAAATAGCTCATACTGAGGTAGGTTACATGTCTATGTCTAAAACCCTGAGACGACTACAGGAACATTTTTGCTGGTCTGGTATGACTAGAGATCTTCACAAGGTAATTACCAATTGTCCTAATTGTGTAGTGAACTGTTGCAGATGCACATGTGCGTATCCACATTCATTGCTGGGGATCTGTTTGGTCCTTATCCGGTAAGTAGCTATGGAAATAGATATCTATTGTCTATAATAGACCACTGTTCTGGTTGGGTTCAGTATAAATCATTACCGAAGGGAATTCATGATTTTATATTCAATGATTATATTCCTCACCATTCAATTCCATGGGATATCGGGTCTTGCTGCCGGTGCCCTGGTCTCCCAGTGGTACAGCAATATAAAGTCGCCATGAATGCTTACTGTCACAAGTCAGTACCCGTATTTACATTACCATGAATGTTGCTATAATGTAAAACTGCAACAAACAAAATATAATTTCCATGTGCGAGGTGATGACCATCTCCCTCCCTCTCGAGTCTTTTCTAAATGAGGCCTCCCGGAGTGAACTATATGTGAAGGGTTCCTACTCCCTTCTCCGCTGACACTGCACTTCCAGTCAGATGACATGTACAAACGTTTAGCAGCATTTGAGATGTGGACTTATCGAAGGATGATGAAAATATCATGGACAAAGAAGATCACCAACAAAGAAGTTCTCAGAAAAATTAAAAATAAGAAAAGCTTGTTTGCCACTATACAGACAAAGAAACTTATTTATTTTGGCCACATCATTCGTCAGAGTTCAATATACTGTACATTGTTGGAAGGGAAGGTGAATGGCAGCAGAAGGAGAGGGAGACCAAGAACATCATGGTTTACAAATATTTCACAGTGGACAGGCTTGAATTATTCACAGTCTATCAGAACAGCACACCATCTGGACAAGTGGAGAACCATTGCATCCAACCCTGGACTAGAGGACGGAACTATTGATTGATTGATTGACATCACGCATCCATCTATCCCGGTAACTGAACGCTCGGTGGTGTGCGAACGCACCGTCAACGTGAATGTCACCTTCCAATATAGATATAGGCCCCATTTAGCTTATATTTTGCTAGAACGCAAAACACCAACAACCAACCAAATCATATTTATTCGATGCAATATGACGACAACGATACAATGGCATGAAAACAGAACCGATGATTTCTAGGTCTTGGACCCGCTGCTACACTTTGCGGAATGGTTGTAACGGGTAAGCCTAGATAAAAGACTCACCCCGGACTTACAGTACAGGGGTGAACCATAACATAGTCTAAACACTGGCGAAAATAGCTTTAGTATGGAACAGGAAGTAGAAACTCTGGTTCCAGGATCAAATGGCTACATATATCAGTGCAGAGTTGGTGAAATGAGAGAGAATGCAAAAAGATAAGATGGCGGCGATAAAATGCTGTCGGTTTTATTTTTAAAGTTCCTTAAACTACATGTTTTATTATATTTTTCAAATCAGAAGCGGCGGGTAAATATGAGGATTTATGTGAAGAATATATTTTGCTTCTCAAATTAAGAATTTACCAGCTCAGTTCATTTCCCCAGCATGTCAACATTCTTTGCCAGTTTTTGTAATGGGTTGGTTTTCACCCCTGTACTGTAAGTACGGGTGAGTCTGTTATCTAGGGTACGCCCTACCGGGACGTGTGTGCGTTATAGGCGTATTTAAATAAACTTCAGTTTCCATTGACTCTAAACAAGCGTGGAGAGACGTGAATATAGATAAAAGATTCACCCCGGACTTACAGTACAGGGGTGAACCATAACATAGTCTAAACACTGGCGAAAATAGCTTTAGTATGGAACAGGAAGTAGAAACTCTGGTTCCAGGATCAAATGGCTACATATATCAGTGCAGAGTTGGTGAAATGAGAGAGAATGCAAAAAGATAAGATGGCGGCGATAAAATGCTGTCGGTTTTATTTTTAAAGTTCCTTAAACTACATGTTTTATTATATTTTTCAAATCAGAAGTGGCGGGTAAATATGAGGATTTATGTGAAGAATATATTTTGCTTCTCAAATTAAGAATTTACCAGCTCAGTTCATTTCCCCAGCATGTCAACATTCTTTGCCAGTTTTTGTAATGGGTTGGTTTTCACCCCTGTACTGTAAGTACGGGTGAGTCTGTTATCTAGGGTACGCCCTACCGGGACGTGTGTGCGTTATAGGCGTATTTAAATAAACTTCAGTTTCCATTGACTCTAAACAAGCGTGGAGAGACGTGAATATAGGGTAATTCGATTGGCAGTTGGTCATTAGGTTCGCTTTGGCTGAAAATGCTCTCCGGTTTCACGACAATTAGGGGATGTGTCACCAGCAGTTCACCGTCAGTATACGCACCAACAGTCCCATGATGCACCGGCAGGAAAGTAGGCACAATGACTATTATTATCTATTTGACCATTTCGAAGCGCTCTGAAGCATTGTGCTTAATTCTGGTACTCAACAGTGTTATTATTTACAGCACGATCATATATATGTATATATATAAATAGTAAACAAGTAGTATATACATACCACTTATATATACTATGTATATATACTACATATATATTACATATATATACTACTTATAATTATATATACTTCTAACAGGTCTATATACTACATATATGAGACTGTCGCAAAAGGTGCTACGCAATATGGGACAAAACTTTGTCCATTGTAACGATCAACATACTATCTGCTTATGCATTTGCTCAGGATAAACTGATTTGTTTGTTATATGGTGTTTCATAATCCCAATGGAATACATATTGATTTGAAGCAAATGTCCTTGTGTTTTCAGTGTAGCCATTTCTGTGCTGTTTTGTGTCAATCGTTACAATGGAGAAAAAAAAAGAGTTATCACCTTTTGAGATCGGCTCATATGCAAAATTCCAGGGCTTGAATGACAATGGGAGAGCCCGTAGTACAGGTGGAGGCTGCAGGTGGCGCCACCAGTAGCAGGAGTAGATATAGGAGGTGAATACATCGAGGACAATGGTAGGTAATGATAGAAGAAGAATAAGAATAAGAATAATTCCCTTCCACGCCTTTATACTCGCATAGTGCTTATACATCACATATATATATATAGCTGATGCATAGCGCGTTATACATAGTAATTAGTATATATATAAAAATTATATAAATAGTATATATAACCCACGTATCTATACTATTTATATATACTACATATAGGTTGCATATATATGCGACTTATATATACTTATATACACTACATATATATACATTTATATATGTGATGCATAGCGCATTATAGGTAGCGCATTATCCTCCGGTGTGACTGACACTGTCTACATCCGGTGGAGGCGAGGAGGGAAGTTGGAGCCACCGGTACAGTGCTGGTCTTATGGAGTATAACAAATAATAATAATTAACCCTTATGTATCTTTATACTCGCATAATTCGCTTTATTTATGCATCACATAAATAGTATTATAAGTAATATATATATACTATTTATATATATACTAGATATATGTTACATTATATACTACTTATATATACTTATATATACTACATTTATATACATATATACGTGATGTATAACGCATTATACACGTATAAATGCTAGGGGAACATACACGTATCATTATTATTCCTCCATAGGTACCGTGGTGGAGTGCCCCCCCCCCACCTTCCAGCTGGCACGCTAATTGTAGACGGTTTGTTGGTAGGGTGTTGGACAGTACCATGACCCGATATCCCACTCAGTCACATTATCCTGACACTGAACTAACTAGTCCTTGCCCTATCCTATTAATGCCGAGCGCCAGGCTAAGAAGTGGCAAGTATCAATTTTATAAGTCATTGGGTTGACTCGACTGGGAACCGAACTCCAGATCTCCTGCACGCGAGGCCCGCGCTCTACCGATTCGGCCACGGCGCCCGTTTTTCCCCCTCGTTGATGCGCAGTGCATTGTGGGAGACGCGGAGGTTAGGCGTGAAACCCGAGTTTCTCCACTTAGCCCCATGGGGAATACCCCACATCACATTTGACCTACATTAAGGACATATAGACCTATTTCATATGACGTCAGCACAGGTATCTAGGTCAGTGCGTGCACTGTTTGGCTGCAGGACGACACAGGGTCACATTGCAAACTCAATGGCTATGAGCAATCTTCATAGAGAAAAGGTGAAATATCTCTAAAACCTCACCACCTAGACACAAACTGCTGGGAACACATATAGAAAACATGTTTAACAAACAGATTATATTAAATTGATATGGTTAGGGTTCTGTATTTCTATTAATTTGGAATAAAATCGACGTGTTTCACTGCATGTATCGGCAAACTCAATGCATTGTCAATGGCAGTGAGCAATCTTCATACAGAAAAAGTTAAATATCTCTAAAACCACACGACCTAGACAGAAACCGCTTGGAACACATATAGAAAACATGTTTAACAAAGAGATTATATTAAATTGATACGGTTAGGGTTCTGGATTTCTATTAATTTTGAATAAAACTGACATTTAGCACTGCGCATACCGGCAAACTCAATGCATTGTCAATAGCCATGAGCCATGAGCAATCCTCATACAGAAAAAGTTAAATATATCTAAAACCACATCACCTAGACACAAACCGCTTTGCACACATCGAGAAAACATATTCAACGAAAAGATTATATTAAATTTATATGGTTAGGGTTCTGCATTTCTATTAATTCTGAATAAAATTGCCGTGTTGCACTGCACGTATATGTAAACTAAATGGCAGTGTGCTATCGTTCTGCAGCCAAGGTGCGCGCGCATACACGATGTTTATAAACATTGAAAGGGTCTAGAGGAACTGAGCGTCAGGCTAGGTATTGACAAGTATCACATTCGTAAGTCATCGGTTTGACTCGGCTGGTATTCGAACCGTAGGCTGAGACTGCGATCTACCTTTTCGGCGACCACGTTCGGTCACATGTCGGAAGTTGAAAGGGGTGGGTGTAGGGGGGGGTGGACCGGGGGGTGATGAATACACAGACACAGTCGTGGGTTCGAACCCTGGTCGAGTCAAACCAATGACTTAAAAATTGATACTTGTCGCTTCCTAGCCAGGCGCTCGGCATTATTAGGACAGAGCAAGGACTGGTGTGCTCAGTGTCAGGATAATGTGACTGAGTGGGATACCAGGTCATGGTGCCAATGGCCTGGTTTCCCAGTGGGACAGCACTATAAAGTTGCCATGAGTGCACACTGTCACAAGATGGTACCCATCCTGATATGACCTTAGATGTTGCTAGGATGTAAAACAACAACAAACAAAAAAACTATAGGAGGTGGAAAGGTTATCTAATGTGCGAAATATTTACTATGGCAATTTCCCTGCACTCTATTTTGCTTTTAAGTCAGAATCTTGAAGTGTAAACATGCTAAATTAAGATTGGCATGCTTGCCAAAACTCTGACACGATAGGCTTCAGCTGTAACAGGTTCTATTAAATTGAATTGTTACTCCCTTCTATGTAGCAACAAACGCTTAATAAGCACACCGGTATCTAAGTTGGATATGTAGGATCAAATCTAGATAAGTGTTTTGGGGTTTTGAAAATTTGACGCATTTATCGGACAAGGTTTGACTCGACCGGGAACCAAACTCACGAACTCCCGATCTTCCGCACGCAAGGCCTGTGCTCTACCGATTCGGCCACCGCGCCCGGTCCCACGGGGGGAAGGCGCCACTGTAGTAAAACCGGGCGCAGTGGCCGAATAGGCAGAGAGCAGGCCTCACCTGCAGGAGATCAGGAGTTCAGCTCCCGATCGAGTCAAACCAATGACTTATAAAATTGATACTTGCCGCTTCCTAGCCTGGCACTCGGCATGAATAGGATAGGGTAAGGGCTGGTTAGCTCAGTGTCAGGATAATGTGACTGAGTGGGATATCGGGTCATGGTGCTGCCAGTCTGATTTCCCAGCAGGGCAAAACTATAAGTGCACACTGTCGCAAGTGCTCACTGTCGCAAGTCGGTACCCATCCTGATATGACCTTAGATGTTGCCAGGAGGGTAAACTCCAATAATTAACCAACTTACAGTTGAAATATAGATCAGATTGCACTTGATCGCTACGAGTCGGCGTAGTTATTGGTTATTAGTCGGAAGCAGACGACATTGCGCGGTGGCGTTCCATTGGATCGTCTCATTTCCGGAGTGGCATGTGTTGCGCTCATTAAGGTCAGTTCCTTTCCCAGTGAGACCTTCTCTCTCTCTAAGAGGGACATTCGCATCGCTGGAGGAACACGTTGGGGCAGGCTGGGGCGACACAGGTTTGGGAATGCAATTCTACCGGCACTCCTTTAGGAACGGTTTCATGCGCTGCAGCCATTAACACAAATTACGGCGGATGTATTTTTGTAGTGATCTATGAGAGGGGAGATGAGAGGGGGGGGGGGGAGGAGAGGAAGAGGGGAGGGACGCAGTCTGATTCGCACGCGGAGCAACGTAGCGCAGCAGATTAGGAGTTGACTGGTTGTTGGAGTTTTACGTCCTGGCAACATCTAAGGGTCATATAAGGACGGGTACCAATGACTTGTGTCTGAATCTGGGCGCCACGACTTTATAGTGCTGCCCCACTAGGAGACCAGGTCGCCAGCACCATGACCTGATATCCCACTCAGTCACATTATCCTGACACTGAGAAAACCAGTCCTTGCCCTATCCTAATAATGCTTAGTGCCTGGCTAGGAAGCGACAAGTATCAATTTTTAAGTTATTGGTTTGACTCGACAAGGGTTCAAGCCCCTGGGTTAGAATCAAATGATCTACTAAAAGGGGAGACATCGCTCAACTCATCCATCGAAACTGCCATTAAGCTGCCAACCGTCAGATTTGTCACCAAATATTACTAAGGAATGTCTTTGCAATGATCGAAGGGTAAGATTTGTTACTAAATATCACAAAGGTATGATCATTGCAAAGCCGAAGTGTCACATGTCACTGAATTCACACCATTCACGCCACGGCCATGTTGAAATCAGACCGAGGCCACGTACGAGTCAGCAAGGCGCGACTGTATGAAAAGTAATGTCAATACTTTTTCGTCGACCAATGCCTCTCGAAATCACTCAAATTTGAAGGTATTCATATTTGAAACTACCACATTGATCTTTGCATACCTGTTTTCTATCTATTGGCCAATTTTCACGAATATTGGGTGAACCTTGCATGGTGATTTTTTACTTCAAGTCTGCATAGTTATGGTGGTATCATGTAATGCAGCACTGTCAGCGTAGTTATCTGTGCAACACAGTTAAACAACTAGTCTTAGTAATTCCAAATTAATAAAAGCTTTAAAAGGGTTAAACAAAAATTGTTTAATATATATATATATTAAGAAAGTTATGCAATTTTGAATTTAAGAAAAGATTGGCAGCCAAGCTGAGCGACTTTGTTGACATAGCCTACTGAAATGCATCTGACCATCACTCAATCTTCATGAAAAGTGACCAATAAATTGAAAAAAGGTATGCAAACATGAATATGATTGTTTCAAAAGTGAATATCTTCAAATTTTACTCCTTTAATTTCTGGAGTAGTTCATGCACATCGCCACACAGCATACCCGACGCATACTTAGCCTCGTTCTGATGCCGAATTAGGTCATGCATGAATAGTGTGAATATTACCAAACTATGCCATTAAGACGCTGAAGAGTCAGATTTGTTATGACACATTTCCAAGCTATACCATTCAAGTGTCAAATGTGTCTGTTCATTTGGTTTGTCATACCGTGCAAGTTTGTTTTGCTTTGACGCAATCCCATAATGCACCATATAGCTGGGGTTACGTGCTGAACCAGGGCCATGTTCAGGGTACGCCTCCGAGTCGACTCCGAGACGGCTCTATGACATCTTTTTGGCCTATTTGCATTCAGCTGCAGCTCAGAGTTGCCTCGGAGACATCTTGCTTTTCAGACAGGAGGCAAAAGGCGGCTCGAAAATGGCCGACAGATTCTGTGGTTTCAGCCAATCAGAGCTCTTCTTTTCAATTGCAAATGGCTGCACCCTATCCGCTGGACAAAAGATTCACCACATCCTTCCAGTACAGGAGTGAACGACAACGTAGTCTAAATACGGGCGAAAATAGCTTTAGTATGGAACAAGAAGTAGAATGCCTGGCACCAGTGTCAAATGGTTACTTATATCAGCACAGAGTTGGTGAAATGGGAGAGAATGCAAAAAGACGAGATGGCGGCCAGAGAACGCCGTCAATTTCACTTTTAAATTGCATTAAAGTATATGTTTTATTATATTTTCCAACTCAAAAGTAGCGTAAATATGAAGACATATACAAAGAATAAATGTTGCTTCTTAGATTTTGAAATTAGGCTCTCATAAAGACTCATTTCACTAGCCCGATTTTTCTACCGTTTTTATATAAGGCTGGTCTTCACCCATGTACTACAAGTACCGGGTGAATCTTTTATCTACCTATCCACCAGATAAAGTTGTTCAAACTAGCGCAACATCCAAAATATCTCCGAGGCGTACCTTGAACGCGGCCCACCTTGCGCTCGTTCGTTCTTACTCGTTGGTGCGCTTATTATGCTTATGGTGATTTGTGCTAATGGTGCACCCTAGTCCTGACCCTACTTTTCCATCCTGGTCACCTCGGACACAGTCGTGTAGACAAATATATATCTGGACACGCTTGGGTGACCCGCAGGCATGTCTTCTTCAGACAGAATTCACAACACGTAGGAGACTGTGCAGAGAATGTGGTTTTATTAGCGGATCATGTCGAGAATTATATCAGGGACTGTTCAGAATCGGATACCCACCGACAAGTATACGAGGCATTCGCTGAAACTGGGCACCACATATTTGGCTTCCACGCGATTATGGTGAAAATTAATTATTTCTGTTTGTTGGTTGCAAGTCAAATAATTATTGTTGCTTCTGTATGTTAAGTATGTTACTATTTTGTTAGCAACACTACATTTATTTAATCTATCCCACAAAATGTATCATGAGTATGCTTATATGATTTTGTACTAAAGTGAAAATATGAAAATTTACACATAGACGCCATGTATTTACCCAACCTTTTTCCTGTAAGCTTGTGTTCTTGCAAGACATGATCTTATAGGCTTAACAGTAATCAATAAAATCTTGTTTAAATTTGTCATGTACTTTAAAATGATGTTCAGGATGTGGGTTTGATTTCCATGTTATACAAGTGATATTACCATATTGCTCAATTTGTACAAGATCAAACAAAATGTTTAAGTGGGATAGCTTTTTTTTAAACTCTTCCACAACATGTAAACTTTCATGTGAACATGGATTCTGTTATTTGGAAGGTTTTCAGTTTGGGTTTCCATGTCACACCTTAATGCCCAGTTACAAAGAACGATCCATCATGGTATATAAATATAGTTTACTTGCTTTGTTTGCTGGGGATTTATGCCCTACCAACATCTAAAGTCAGATCAGGACAGGGTATATAGACTTCTAATAGCACGAATTCTTGGTACTTGTATAGTGCTGCCCCAATAGGTCACCGAGCCGCCAGCATTACGGCCTGATATCCGACTTGGTCACATTATTTGGATACTGAGTAAACCACACCTTCATCTATCCTAGCAATGCCAAATCCTAGTAGATACTGAGTAAACCAGACATTGCTAAATCCTAGTGGATACTGAGTAAACCAGTCCTTCATGTATCCTAGCAATGCCAAATCCTAGTGGGTACTGAGTACACCAGACATTCATGTATCCTAGCAATGCTAAATCCTAGTGGATACTGAGTACACCAGACATTCATGTATCCTAGCAATGCCAAATCCTAGGCTCGGTTGGAACAAGCATACATTTGGTAAGTCATTGGTTTATCTCAGTCCGAGTTTGAACACCTGATTTTACACAGGCAGCGCTTTTACCGATTTTGTCATCGGGTCTGGTCCATATAAACAGAGACGATGCATGCACCGGGGTGTAGGATTCGTGGGTGTCAAAGTCAGGTGGCGGAGCTATCCCACACTACTCATGTTCGGGCGCCAGGAGGCCAGTGAATGAGCCACTCTGCAGGCACTAATGATGTGGGTCAAATACCCGCTAGATGGCGTGGTAGGTACGACTTTGTCCCAGACTGTGAATTACCAGTATTATGGGTAACCAGGCCAAGACAATCTCATGTGATAGCCAGAGAAGAGAAATAATGCATCACTTATTGCAATCTCCAGTTTCCCGAACCCCCGAAGTGGTCGTTCACAATTATCAACACTTTAACAGGTGCACAAAGTGTACCACTTTTTCCCAACCTCACACAATTGTGTCGTGATTGTTGCCCTGGGCCATATAGACCCAATGAGTATTGATGAAATATTTACAATTTAAACCACAGAATGTGTCTATCGATGAACATGTCCTGATCTCATCATATATTTTTCCAGGTTATCTATATATCAGCTCCTGGGCTCATTATTTTGTATTAAATATTATTTATTTATAAGGGGTGTGGGAAGACAAACATTATAATCATTGCACTTTTCCTACAATTTCTATTGTCAACATGTTAATCTATCTTTGTAGAATATGTATGGAATTTGTTAATAAAAGATGTCTAAACAGAAAGTGTACAATAGAAATATTGATATAGGTCTATATATATATAGATATATATACGATATATATATAAATTTATATATATATCGCAGTAGTCTACACCGGAATGGGTATCGACCCAGACGTGTCCTTTCTTCATACAGTTCCACAAAAGCTGTATATTCTTTCTCCACACACCGGGCGCGGTGGCCGAATCGGTAGAGCGCAGGCCTCGCGTGCGGAACGTCAGGAGTTCGGTTCCCAGTCGCGTCAAACCAATAACTTTAAAATGTTATACTTGTCGCTTCCTAGCCTTGCGCTGGGCATTAATAGGATAGGGCAAGGACTGATTAGCTCAGTGTCAGGATAATGTGACTGAGTGGGATATCGGGTCATGGTGCTAGTGGCCTGATTTCCCAGGCAAAGCCAAAGTGTGGGCAGCACTATAAAGTCACCATGAGTGAGCACTGTCGCAAGTCTGTACCCATCCTGATATGACCTAAGATTTTGAAAGGACGTAAAATTCCAACAGCCAACAATCTTTCTCCATGAAATCCCAGAAGCCCGAGTCGTCGGAAGCTTCCTTTACACAATTCGGAGCCAACGATGCATTGATATCCCACACGCAAAGTTCATCTAGTGAACACGATGTGAAATGTTGAGGTCGGAGGGCAAATCTGAGCTGGACAGCGGGGAGTGTGGGGGGGGGGGGGTGTTGCGAAGAAGGATTTCTCAAAATAAATAAATATTTGTTCAGTAGCATCAGGACAGACCATATGGACACGAATGTGTGTATACTCATCTAAACACACATGCATTAATGTTCATTGCACAACTAGGTTTTAGTCACGAGCTGGGCCAAAAGTAAAGTTTGTTTTATTTAACAACGCCTCGAGAGCACATAGAGTTTTGTTATCGCATCATCAGCTAGTGGACGTCAAACATATGGTCATTCTGACATATTTCTTTGGAGTAAACCCGCTGCCTCCACATAGGCTACTCTTAAACATATGGTCATTCAGACATATTTCTTTGGAGGAAACCACATAGGCTACTCTCTCCGATAAGCAGCAAGGGGTATTTTATATGCACTTTCCCACAGACAGGAGAGCACATACCACAGCCTTTGATGAACCAGTTGTGAGTGCATCACTGGTTGGAATGGAAAATAGCCCAAACTGAAAATGGGTCCACTGAGCAGGATCGATCAGATGATCGACAGCTTCACAGGTGGACACTCTACCGCCTGAGCTACGTCCCACTCCACAGAGCAGGGCCTAGCTGAGTGGATATCAAAATGAGTTTTTGCTGGTGAGCTTGTTTTTTGTTTTATACCCGTAATGACTGTTTTACCTCTGATATTGGAAATCATAAATATTGTCACGGGCGTGATGAAAATGGGAAATATGGCGGAGAGTAGGCTTCCAACCCACATCTCTTGCGATTCTGAGGCTAGCGTGCTAACGATTAGACTACCTAGGCTCCATGATGCAATCACCCTACCCACGCCTACCTGGCAATGTACAGTGCTCTATGTACAGTGTTCTGTTTGTTCCAATATTCTTTTGTGACAGTGAAAGCTAAATTAGATGTAGTCTGGATTAAAGAACTCAATTGAATTGTCATGAATCCAAAAGCCAAATCCTCATACATGCCCCGAAAAGAAATACTTTCTCAGTCCGTAGATTCGGAAGTGCTGAAATTCGTCATTTAAATAATAACGGATACCCAAATTGAATGAGTGAGAAAAGGGCCGAGAGAGTGAGAGGGCGACAGGGTGAGAGGGTGAGAGGATGAAAAGGTGGCAGGGTGAAAAGGTGAGAGGGTGAGAGGGTGAGAGAGGATGTACCAAATTGAAGGAATATAAAACGCAACCATCATTATGGAGAAAGGGAATATTAGGGAAAGTATATTTATATCGTATCATAAACTTAGGTTGCCATGGTTTGGGAAATAATACTAAATATATGCCTAGTCGTCAAACCTTCACTAAACTGATTGAAGAGATGAGGGAACTCTTAAAACAGGCAAACCTAATCCATATAGGTACCCGATGCACCTGATCCTGCGATGGATTGGCAACCATAAATGGATGTCGTCTGCCATTATCAATATCATTAACTCCTAGCAGACGACATTCGCAGATTATTCCACTAGTTAAATCGGACAAGTTCTAATTAGAACTATCGCCCGTTTTAATGAATGATTCCATTCAACGGCGTCTTGGTTATTAATACTAGTCGCAGCAGACGACAAGAACACACCCCCGCGGGGCATCGAGAAAAATGGCGGGAAAAGCTGACGGTAATTAGATGCGAGGACGTGTCACGTGACGGCGGGCGGAGAGGTGTGGAAATCGCTGCTAACGACGAGCTCTGCAAGATTGGTTGGTTGGCTGGTTGTTGGAGTTTTACATCCTGACAACATCTCAGGTTGTATCAGGACAGGTACCGACTTGTAACAGTGCTCACTCATGGTGACTTTATAGTGCTGCCCCACTGGGAAATCAGGCTGCTAGCAGCATGACCCGATATCCGACTCAGTCACATTATCCTGATACTGAGTTAACCAGTCCTTTCCCTATCCTATTAATGCTGAGGGCCAGGCTAGGAAGCGACAAGTATCAATTTGAGAAGTTATTGGTTTGACTCGACTAGGATATCGGGGTGTTATTTTCGTGTAAAGACACTGAAAGTCATGTGTTGATAAATGGTTGCTCATCTTCACGTTGCATACTCAGATCGTTTTGAGTTTCTGCTTTCTTTTAATAGATGAATTTATCCGGTTGTTTGTTGCAATCTAATTTATTTGTATTTGAAGTAGGTCTAACTTTTATTTAAAATCCTGAAAGCTGCATAGTCCGATAAAGTATCAAATTTTCAAAATCAAAACAATTATCTAGATTTGATTCTACATATTTAATTTAGATACTGGTGCATTTTTTAAATGTTAGTCACCACTTGGAAGGGAACACTGCGGCAATTTAATAAAAATTTGTTTCTCCCGAAACCTATGGTTTCAGAGTGTTGCCAAAACTAATTTAGCATGTTTGCACTTCATATATCTCAAAAGGTTGCCATTTAAAATAAAAGTTACTTCAGACTCAAGAAAGGTAGATTATAACGATCAACCTGATATATTTATCTCAGAAAATTACCGAAATTCAAAACTATCGGACTATGCAACTTTAACTTTGGGGGTATTTGAAGTGAAAACATGCCGAATTAATGTTGGCATGCACGTCAAAATGCTTGCCACCATAGGCTTCTGCAATAAGCAGTTCTGTTAAAGTTGCATAGTCTGTTGGGTCTGAGTTTCTGTCATTTTCTTATATAAATATAGTAGGTTGGTCGCTATAATCTCCATAACTTTAGTTCGAAGTGACCTGCATTGAAATCATTAACTTATGCGATATTTGAATTGTTCTCTGTGGCGGAGTGGTCAGAGTGTCTGACTCTTTCTAGGTCAGACTCCTAATCTGATGGTCAGTGGTTCGATTCCCCGTGCCCCCACCTCTGCCAATTTGGATTTCCACCGCTGTGCATAACGTACAGCATCATCAAAGGCCAGTTGCTCTCATACCATGTCTCTGTGGTGTGGGAGGTTAAAAATCCCTTGGGTTGGTAAAAGTGTAGGGTCGGGCTTTCTATCAACAAACTGTCTAATGGTGATAGGCAGTATAAATCTTCAAGAACAAAAAACATGCTAAATTAATTTAGGCGTGATTGTTGAAACTCTGACACCATAGACTTGAACAGTAACATGTTCTATTATTACATTGACTGAGTATTTCCTATATATATTATGTGGTGTAGCAGGAACTGCTTAATCGATGCATCGACAACAAAGTGGGATATGTGTGTTCAAATGCAGGTTTGCTTGGAAAAGCTTTATCGGACTCTGCAACATTAAATCGAGTTTGCAATCATTTCTATGCAGGAACAAATGCTGAGGATGTCTATCCATATCTAAGGTGGATATGTCTAGATGAGTGTTTTGGTTTTGAAAATGTCATGCTTTCAACAGACTATACAACTTTAAGTTTAAGGCTTTCCGAGGTTTCAATCTTCTTACCCTCTCAACCTCTCATCCCCTCACCCTCTCATTCCCTCACCCTCTCAGTTCCTCTCCCTCACCCTTACCATATCTCACCCTCTCATTCCCTCAACCTCTCAGTTCCTCTCCCTCACCCTTACCATTTCTCCCTCTCTCACTCTCTCATCCTCTCTCTCCTTCACTCTATCACCATCTCTCATCTTTCCTCACTCTCTCACCCTCTGACTCCCACTCTCACCCTTTATCCACCCCTCTCACCCTCCCACCCTCTCTCTCCTTCACCCTCTCCCCCTGTCTCCCTCACCAACTCTCACCCTCTCTCTCTCCTTCACCCCTTCAGCCTCTCTCTCACTCTCTCACTCCCTCACCCTCTCTCTCCCTCCCTCACTTTCACACTCTCACTCTCTCTCACTCTCTCACTCCCTCACCATGTCTCTCACTCTCACTTTCACGCTCTCACCATCTCTCTCACTCTCTCACTCCCTCACCCTATCTCTCCCTCCCTAACCCACTCTCTCCCTCACCCTCTTTCTTCCTCCTTCACTTTCACACTCTCACCATCTCTCTCACTCGCTCACCCTCTCTCTCACTCTCTCACTTTCACACTCACTGTCACCCTCTCTCTCACTCTCTCACTCCTCACCTTCTCTCCATCAACCACTTTCACCCTCTCTCCCTCTCTCACTTCCTCACCAACTCTCTCCATCACCCTCTCACCTTCTCTCTCCCTCCCTCACCCTCTCTCCCTCTCTCACCCACTCTCTCCCTCACCCTCTCACCCTCTCTCTCTCCCCTTCACCCTCTCTCTCCCTCTCTCACCCATTCTCACCCACTTTCACCCTCACCCTCTCACCCTCTCCCTCCCTCACCCTCTCTCTCCCTCTCTGACCCACTCTCTCCATCAACCTCTCACCCTCTCTCCCTCCCTCACCCTCTCTCTCACTCCTTCACCAACTCTCTCCATCACCCTCTCACCCTCTCTCTCCCTCCTTCACCCTCTCTCTCCCTCTCTCACCCACTCGCTCCCTCACCCTCTCCCTCTCTCCGTCCCTCCCTCACCCCATCACCCCCTCCTCTTCGGGTCCCCCGCCCCTGATATATGGTGATGGGTGCCAATGAGAGTCCTGCATGGCTCAGCCTCTTCACTCACACCTCCCTTCTCGTTCCCGGGCTTGCGCAATGACAGCCGAATATTGAGGCGGCAAAGTTTATGCGCAGCTTCCGGATGCCCTTTCCTCCTTTCTATTTTTATTTTGTTGTTGCTTTATTTTGTTATGTTTTTGTTTTGTCTTGCTACACTTCCAATCGGGGCTGGAGATGCTCTAACACAGACGCTGTCAGCTGAGCTGCTTGGCCTCCGAAGTGATTCTGGAAGCGATTCCCGGCTGGGCGACTGGGCTGTGGGAGCCATTTGTTACCATTTCCCAGATGACAGCATGTGGCTGCTGTGACCGTCCGTGGGTACACAAATATCCAAATGGGGTCGGTGTATTTAGTTGTGTCCGGTCTGATTTCACCGTGTTTCCGTTTGTTTTAAATTATTGTGACATGTAGACTGCGGGAGTTTGGTTGTTGTTCATATATATAGGGTTAATGAAAACATTTCACTTCACCCTACCTAGCTAATCCTACGTCTCTCATTCTTCTCCTCTCTTTCTTCTCCTCTCAACCTTCTATCGTCATCCGCATTCCTTTTCCCTCGTCTCCATATCTGGCATCACTTCTTTGAGTTTTTCCATCCTCGTGTCCTTATCTAGAATCTCCTGTTTGACTTCTTCCATCCTCGTGTCCTTATCTACAATCTCCTGTTTGACTTCTTCCATCCTCGTGTCCTTATCTGGAATCTCCTGTTTGACTTCTTCCATCCTCGTCTCCTTATCTGGAATCTCCTGTTTGACTTCTTCCATCCTCGTCTCCTTATCTAGAATCTCCTGTTTGCCTTCTTCCATCCTCGTCTCCTTATCTGGAATCTCCTGTTTGACTTTTTACATCCCTGTCTCCTTATCTGGAATATCCTATTTGACTTCTTTCATCCTCGTCTCCTTATCTGGAATCTCCTCTTTGACTTCTTCCATCCCCGTCTCCTTATCTGGAATCTCCTGTTTGACTTCTTTCATCCTCGTCTCCTTATCTGGAATCTTCTGTTTGACTTCTTTCATCCTCATCTCCTTATCTGGAATCTCCTGTTTGACTTCTTCCATCCCTGTCTCCTTATCTGGAATATCCTGTTTGACTTCTTTCATCCTCATCTCCTTATCTGGAATCTCCTGTTTGACTTCTTCCATCCCCGTCTCCTTATCTAGAATCTCCTGTTTGACTTCTTTCATCCTCGTCTCCTTATCTGGAATCTCCTGTTTGACTTCTTTCATCCTCGTCTCCTTATCTGGAATCTCTTGTTTGACTTCTTCCATCCCCGTCTCTTTATCTGGAATCTCCTGTTTGACTTCTTCCATCCCCGTCTCCTTAGCTGGAATCTCCTGTTTGACTTCTATCATCCTTGTTTCCTTATCTGCAATATCCTTTTTGACTTCTTCCATCCTCATGTCCTAATCACTAATCTCCTGTTTGACTTCTTCTATCCTCATCTCCTTATCTGGAATCTCCTGTTTGACATGACGTTATTTAACCATCACTTTTACACAGGATGTAAAAAAGTTCAATGTTAAGAATTGGTTCTTCCACGTTGTTATTTAACCATCACTTTTACACAGGATGTAAAAAAGTTCAATGTTAAGAATTGGTTCTTCCACGTAGTTATTTAACCATCACTTTTACACAAGATGTAAAAAAGTTCAGTGTTAAGAATTGGTTCTTCCACGTTGTTATTTAACCATCACTTTTACACAGGATGTAAACAAGTTCAATGTTAAGAATTGGTTCTTCCACGTTGTTATTTAACCATCACTTTTACACAGGATGTAAAAAAGTTCACTGTTAAGAATTGGTTCTTCCACGTCATTATTTAACCATCACTTTTACACAGGATGTAAAAAAAGTTCCGTGTTAAGAATTGGTTCTTCCACGTTGTTATTTAACCATCACTTTTACACAGGATGTAAAAAAGTTCAATGATAAGAATTGGTTCTTCCACATTGTTATTTAACCATCACTTTTACACAGGATGTAAAAAAGTTCAATGTTAAGAATTGGTTCTTCCACGTTGTTATTTAACCATCGCTTTTACACAGGATGTAAAAAAGTTCAATCTTAAGAATTGGTTCTTCGACATTGTTATTTAACCATCACTTTTACACAGGATGTAAAAAAGTTCAATGTTAAGAATTGGTTCTTCCACGTTGTTATTCAACCATCACTTTTACACAGGATGTAAAAAAGTTCAATGATAAGAATTGGTTCTTCCACGTTGTTATTTAACCATTGCTTTTACACAGGATGTAAAAAAGTTCAATCTTAAGAATTGGTTCTTCGACATTGTTATTTAACCATCACTTTTACACAGGATGTAAAAAAGTTCAATGTTAAGAATTGGTTCTTCCACGTTGTTATTTAACCATCACTTTTACACAGGATGTAAAAAAGTTCAATGTTAAGAATTGGTTCTTCCACGTTGTTATTTAACCATCACTTTTACACAGGATGTAAAAAAGTTCAATGTTAAGAATTGGTTCTTCCACATGTTATTTAACCATCACTTTTACACAGGATGTAAAAAAGTTCAATGTTAAGAATTGGTTCTTCCACATAGTTATTTAACCATCACTTTTACACAGGATGTAAAAAAGTTCAGTGTTAAGAATTGGTTCTTCCACGTTGTTATTTAACAATCACTTTTACACAGAATGTAAAAAAGTTCAATGTTAAGAATTGGTTCTTCCACGTTGTTATTTAACCATCACTTTTACACGGGATGTTGTTGTTTTGGGGAGTTTTCAGTCGCATTGGTGCGCTGGTGGCTGCAAATCTGTAGCACTGAATGGGCACCGCTGAAAGCAGTCCCATGAGGTCGGGAGTTGGCTTCCGATGGGGAGTGATCAGAGGAATTGGGTGGGGGGGGGGGGGTAGGGGGGGCGAAGGGGGAGGAAGAAAAAAGGCAGCCTAAGAGCCCAACCACAGTCCTCTGAGAGGGCCGGGGGTGGCTGGGTGGTTGGTTAGTTTTACGCCCCAGTAAGACCCTAGGCCATACCAGGATGTGCACCGTTTATGATTGTAGAAGCTGATAATCTGGGTTATTAAAAAAAATCATTAAAACAACATGTAGGACTTGTACTGCTAGCTGTTATCCTACAGGTACCAGCACAGATGTGATGTCATCATTCCTAGCAAACCCCGGCCAAGAGGTGGGTTACTGGGGTCGGGTAGTTCTGCACACGGCACGTGTATTTCTCAACTCCACTCGCGGTGTTCGATTTGAAATTCTGACTTTCGGGTGACCAGAGTCGCCCGGGTCATTTTAATCGATGACGGCCTAGTACACACCGGTCGGTCACGCTTCACTCACCCACCTTCCGCTAGGGGCCGGGTAGATGAGAGGGGTATGTGGGGGGGGGGGCTTCGACGCTCCCCACACTCACAACTTTTCTTCATATTGTAGTGGTTGGCACTGACCTCTCAGGCAAGTAACCACATAGACAGGTAGGTGTGGGTAGTTTGGTGATATCAGGGAGCCTAGGTGGTGTAATGGTTAGCACACTGGCCCGGAATGCAAAGAGATGTGGGTTCAAGTCCCGCTCTAGGCGCAATATTTCCCATTTTCATCACCCCCCACAACAATATCTAAAGTCGGTAACACAACTGGAGGAGACACAGGACAGTTGGTTCGCGGTGGTTTAAAGCGAGTGAGAGTGATGCTCCCAGGTGAGGAGTCCATCAAGTACAGACGGAGACTGCAGAGTCAGTGATATATAATGGCGGTTTTGTTTCCCATCGGGAATGAATATCGTGGAAATATACAGCATGTTGGTGGTTTCGTTATTTATATTCACATTATAAATTATATAATATATATATGTAGTATATAATTTATTATCTAGGTACTAATATGTGAATTTTACTTGTAAGCGCTTGCCACTTGGACATTAACACATATTCCGTGTGGCATTGCATTAATGTTTTAATTGTGACCAGGGCTTTGTCCAAGTATGCTAGAGTACGCTAGAGAATGCTAGAGTGTGCTAGAGTATGCTAGAGTATGTTAGCATATCGGATGCAAATTCAGCCTCTAATGTACCACTCTTTTGAACATGTCCACAAATTAAATCGGAGATCACGGCTCAACCACGTTATTACCAAGTTAACATCACGACAAGTATGGATGCCGGTACGTTCAACTACATTCAACTACATTCAACTACATTTAACTACGTTAGCCCCCACTACGTTCAACTACACCCACTAATGGCTATGTGACTGGGGCTTAAGGCCTTATATAATTAATTGTGGGGGTGAGAGGGAAGGGGAAAAAAAACATGAGCTGAGACATTGAATTGCATGGGATGATGGTTGTTGGTTGGTTGTTGGAGTTTTCCGTCCTGGTAACATCTAAGGTCATATGAGGATGGATACCGACTTGTGACAGTGCGCACTCATGGCGACTTTATAGTACTGCCCCACTGGAAAATCAGGTCGTCAGCACCATGACCTGATATCCCACTCAGTCACATTATCCTGATATTGAGCTAACCAGCCCAACAACAAAGATGGCCGAAGAGATGCCGTCTGCATTAGTCATACATCGTGCGCACATGACACCACCAAGTGCGGGCGTATCTGAGCTGGCTGACCGGGCAGTGGCGGTGTTTCCCTATGGGGTGAGTTCGTCACACGCAGCAGGAGAGAGCACTCACACAAACGGAGATAGCACGACCACAGGCCGGGGGAGTCGATCGTATCGGAGGGCCTGTCTGTGACTGTGAGAGGAGCAGCTGGGGTAAGGTCGAGACTGCATATGTATGCATGTATATATATATATATAAGAGATGGCTATGCCCTCGTAGGAGAAAAGGGACAAAGCGAGGAGTGGTGGAAGCCTCCGATTTATTGACCGACCCGAGCAATATACTGCCCTACTCTGGCCGAGCAATATACTGCCCTACCTACTACAAAGCTTGAAATCTAGGCTCATGTGACGCCAACTGTATGTACAGGCGCGTGACTGGAGTGGTGTCACACAGAAAGGTGTCCCGGAACGCAGTAAATCGGCTGAACCGGTGTATGAATAAATAAATAAATAAATAGCATGCATAATAAAAGAGAAATAAATATCACAAGAATGCTCCGCCCCTTTATATTCATATAATACGTTATATCTCACATATATATATATATACATATGAGGAGTTCAGGCGCAAAACCAAGTGAGTCCATTTTCAAGAAAAGTGAGATAACCAATGGAGACAGCACTTCTTAATCCCTAATACCCAATGAGCAAATCAGTTTTGTTTCAAAACCTTGTAAGTCCTATGTTAAAACGGCCCTAAAATACGGTTTTGTTGCAAAACCTCGTAAGCGCCATTTGAGTTTGTCTGCAGAACCACGTTAGATGTATATGGCCAATCAATACCGTGTGCTCTGCCCAAACTTTGACAGAAAACGATTTACAGTACATAAAAGGGCAGCTGTATGTTACCTCAGATAAAGTTAAGCAAGATGCAATCTTTGTGTCCCACATGGATATAACCCAGGTCCATCGCCGAAGGCCAAGAGAAGAAAATGAGGAAAGGGCACACAACAGAGGTATGTCAATCAAGTACAGCTTTGTGAAGGAAGATAAAATGAAGATTTCAGTATGCCAAGCTTCATTTCTCAGCATATTGTGTAAGTATGGTTCCACATATGGCAAGACATTTAATCTATTTTATTTCAGATATTTCATAGGGGGAAGTTGTCGGCGTCGATCAATAAATAAAATGGTTACCCCTAAAAAGTGCTTTAAGCTAGGAAAATAAAGTATATATTTCTGAAAGGATCAACATTATGGCATGTAATTGAAGTAGAAAAAACAGCATAGTTGTGGGTGGTACAGATAAGTTCAGTCCTTCACCATGAAATAAATATGTAAAGGTAGGAAATATTTCTGACATACTTACATTGACTAGAACCTGTAATAAAAGTGTTCATTAGCTTTGTTATATTTAATTTAATTCATTCTTTCAGGTGACAAGGAATATCGAGTCCAGAGCGTCGCGAGGTTCTGGCTTGAGCATGGTAGATCTCCTCCGGAAAATCGTGGTGGTTACAGGAGAGCTGCAGAAAATGAGGGGAAGAAGGAGAGCGTTCGAAATCATATAAAGTCCTTCACGTGCAGAGCTAGCCAGTATGCTCGTCGAGGAGCACCAGGGAGGAAGTACTTTCCTAGTGATTTAAGTGTTGCAAAGATGCACAAATTGTTCCGGACGCAGAATCATGACAGGATAACGTACTCACTTTATTGGAGCATTTTTGTGTACGACTTCAATCTTGCATTTGGTCACCCTGCCACAGATGTATGTTCCACATGTATGAAATTCCGCTTGAAAATTAAGGATCTAGAGCAAACCCCTGATGAAAAGCGAGAAAATATTCTGCTGTACGGGTTGCATCATCGCCGTTCCCGTCAAGTTTACACCAAGATGAATGAGGTGGGAGATAGTTTCACTGTCTGTTTTGATGTTATGGAAAATCTTGTTCTTCCGAAGTCCCCAATAGGGCAAACGTATTATTCTCGCCAGTTATACATGTCTGTGTTTGGGATTGTTCATCACCGAGGTAGAGGAGAACCGCAGGGGAAAGATGACATTCATTTATATACATGGCTTGAACATCAGAATGCCAAAGACAGCAATACAATTGCTTCTGCATTACATGATTACTTAGGTTCAGTGGTTAACATGGACATAAATCAAACTGAACTCCTACGTTTTTTCTCAGATTCTTGCTACGGCCAAAATAAGAACATTAATATTTTATCCATGTTGTTTGCTTTGTGCAACCAGAAGAACCCAAATCTTACTGTTGAATACACTTTCCCAATACAGGGACACAGCTTTCTTCCTGCAGACCGAGTGTTTGGAAGGATCGAGCAAGAAATCCGAAAGAAGGAAACAATATTAATGCCCTAGGAATACTGTGAGATTCTGAGGAACCATGGTTCTGTTCATGTGTATGGAAAGGATTGGCTGTGCTATGATTACAAAGCAGAATCAGCCAGTTTCACAAAATGTCAAAGATCTTTCAAAAATAGTGAGGCAAGAGTGCTATAGATTTCTAAGAATAAGTTGGGGTTCAAAAGTGCATTTGCTGGGGAATTTTGCCAACACTCCCTTCTAAAAAGGGGGAAAAAGTGGGCACAGTTCAATCCTTCACTACTGGCTGACATTAACTGCGTGAAAGAGGCTAAGAAGCAGGATGTTATGAAGCTGCTGAAACAGTTGGATGTAAATCAAGAGGTTTGGGGTTACTATGAGAATGCCCTCTCTCATGATGGTGATCAGAACATTGTGCAGGACCTTGAGGATAGTGGTGATGATGAGTAAGCTTAAGGTTCAAGAATGGTGTCCGGGTAACATAGAGACTCCTCCCCGCCCGATCATTCGAGCCGAGGACTAGAGCAGATTGGACTCATAGATAAGAAAGGGTGTTCTTTTGAATATATAATACATGCTTCACGTTTAAGATATTTCTAAAAGTGTGTTCTTTGATTCTGCAAGATTTCCATAAGATTAGTCTTTGACAATGGACTTACATGGTTTTGCAAACAAACCGAAAGTGGACTTACTTGGTTTTGCAGAAAAACAATAAAAGTTGGTTAATTCATGAGTTTTGGAATAAAGGTTCATTTATCACTTTCATAGTATTTTGTTCATTGCCCTTAACTCTTTAATACAAAGAAAAGTGGAATTACTGAGAATTATATTCATGGGCATACAAAAATCTTGATTTTTAAACAAAAGAGGTCGGGTGGACTTACTTGGTTTTGCGTCTGAACTCCTCATATATATACGTTATATCTCACATATATATATATATATATATATATATACATATATATACACTGAGTATATACTCGTATACACGGGTGTAAGGGGGCCACGGCTCCTTCCTGGTTTGTAATAATATCAATTCTAGACAATGTTATTGAATGCAATTATTCAGGGTGTCACTTCTTAGGTAGAGCCCAATGCTAGTCGGCGCTGCGTCGACGCAAACGCTGAACCAGACTGGTAGTGTCCATTCTTATTTGGGTAAATCCACCAGGAGGCACTTGGACCGTGGTGTATGAGTCTCAGACCATCTCTCCTCATTATCACGTGTTGACTGAACTGTAAATTTGATCTTATATTATTTTTCAGGTGGGCAGTTTTGGCCCAGCCAGATACGGTAATCTGATTATTCTCAATAAACCGTATTACCCACACTGGTTCGTCACTGTTGTTAATGGTAACCTTATGTTATATAGGGTGTATAATGCATTACACGAGTATAATTGCAAGGGGAAAATGTACTCTATATATTCCTCCGTGGCGCATCGGTGGAGTGCCTCCCCCCCCCCCCCCACAGCTGTCGGGGTAATTGGTGGGTGGGCCCCCTCCCTAGGGCCACACACGCTGGAGGAATAACGCGGGATGAATGTGACGTCACAGCGGAGTATGCCTCACAAGTCACATGATTGGGGTTTTATATCCTAGAAACATCAGAGATTATATATATATATATATTATATCAAATATTTACACCCACACAAATATATAATAATGCGGGATGAATGTGACATCACAATATATATATATATATTTAACCGTTCTGTTCCTCTAGTTCAATTAATATACCATGGATTCCCCGCTCCTTCTGCTGACCGCGGCCTTCTGTCCTTCTCATAGCCATTTCATGTTTTCGTTAATATAATCCCGCCCGAGTGCCGACAGCCTATGTACTACATCTTCACGGGTTCTACCCCCCCATCTTCTTCTTCTTCACCCGTTGAGGCGTCAGCGCCAACCCACACAAACCCCTCCTCAGCTGTGTCATAGATGAACGTGTTGCCTACCGCCCAACTTTGGGCATAGGCCACTAACAAGGGCTCTCCAGTTTTCCTGGTCCTGGGCCTTGAGTTTCTTGTTCGTGATTCTGTAACATTTTTCTTTTTTCCGGGGTGGGGTTGTTGGCCCCACGTCCAACCCCCAACCTGGAGGACCAGTTGCTGCTCTTAGTCTGTCCTCTACCATGAGTCCTGCCCGGCTTGGTTAAACCTGCCAGGGGGCTAGCCCCCGCCGATATAGCTCTCATGGTCATGGAGGCACACAAGCCTCCCCACCACGAAAAGGTAGCAACACATTGGGGGACACCCCCCCATCTGATATGTATTAATTACCATTACTCCTCCGCTTCCATAGCTAAGGTCGATGGTGTACTCCACCGCTGCTGTCACTTGTAAACACCCGAGATATTACCTATTATTATTATTGCCTGTATTAAGAAGGTGGTTATTAGTCCCGAGAAGAGGGTTATGCTACATACTGTGATGTCTACATCACTCCCTTGTCTGCGCAAAAGGCCAATAGTAATAGATATTATAATGAACCATTATTAGGGAGTTAACCATGACGGTTAGTGTAATAAGGGACCTGTTCGTAAAGGGTAAGGAATTGCAAGGAATGTCTGAATCACATTTTAAGAGCTCACAACTTTATTTCTATTCCTACCAACACCATCTAATCTCTTCAAATGTCAAGGGTATGAATAGATACTTCCCCTCCATTTCCTTTATAGTTAAGATACTCCCAATTACTGTATTTAAAGCCATGTTATCATCTAAAACATCAGAGCGCCAATGAAACACGTCTGATGGGTCCGGGCCCGACGGCTCAAACCTTCTACGTTGCTAGGAAAGTAGCACAGGATGCCATGGCATGTTGCCTAGCAACGAGTTACAGCAGTGAACCGTTCCCCTTATTTGATGGCCAATGCTGGTTTGTCTTGGTGAGCAGCCCGCATTTCCATATGCAGGTTGCTCGACCCAAGCCTGCACCGGCCACAGCTTGATTATAGTCTTGCCTACTTCACATATATATATATATTTATATATGCATAAATTCAGGTCACGTTGCGATATATATATATATATATATATATATATATATATATATATGAATATCATGGGGCTTGTCAACATTCTGACGCCATAGAGTTCAGCAGTAACTGGTCTCTTTAAAATATCTAAGTTCAATATGTAGGTTCAAATCTAGACGAGTGTTTTGCTTTTGCAAATTGGATGCTTTTTTCAGACTATGCAAAATATATTCGTGGGGTGGCAGTGTCTCCTAATGAACTATTTCAACCACAAATCTGCCTTCTGATGTAAGTTAGCACGCAGTGTGCAGTCTTATCTGTGGGGAAAGGTCCTATAATGGATTTCCACCACCAACCAGCCCTCTGCTGGCAGTGGGAAGAACTAATGGTGCCATTAGCAGCTCACCGCAAATTAAAACAAATAATTTAAAATAAATAGGTTTGTTTGAATTTGTTGTGCGTGTGTTAACATGATGCTATGGATGAATGGTAGATGAATCATTTTAACAGCTTTTTCAATTTAATATCAAAATATTTTTCAAATAAAATGTTCAACTCTGACATATACAGAAAATGTAAACCTAAATATTAACGTGGAATCGGTTGTTTGGAATGCTTTCTGCTGTGATTTGGAATGTTTCCACTTTTGGTTTCCGTGTCACAAAAATGGTAGGGCCTACACAGTTTCTGATAATGCCAATCCAAAAATGTAATTATTACCTGACGGTAATTGTAATTCTCACTAATTCCACTTTTCTTGTGATGAAATAGTTATGGAGTGATGAAAAAAAACACATAGGAATGTAACAAAAATGAATGTTTTGAAGGTTTTACTCCAATGTTTATCTCAATTTTGAACTCATCATGTGTCTTTATATTTAAAACAAATATTAAAATTATATTTACAACAAAGCCTGGATGAATTTACAGCTCCCGATATTGACAGCCACTTCTGAGTACAAACTAGCCAGTGCCCATGCGCGCCGGTCTGTATGTCCCCCGAGTGTGATGAGGCCAGGAGTTATGTAATTGCATTAGTGTGACAGTTGCCAAGCTGCCAGTCACTCATTGAGATTCAGTAGCCAAGGTCAAGGTCGAGCCAGCCGTGAGAAATTTAATCCCCACTGCTGCATTCACCACACCACTGCAAAAGGCTTTGTAGCAGTTGTTAGTGGTTGTTTTACGTCTTAGCAACATCTAAGGTCACATCTAAGGATGGGTATCAACTTGTGACAGTGTGCACTGACGATTACTTTACAGTGCTGCCCCACTTGTAGAATAGGCTGCCGGCACCATGACCCAATATCCCATGCAGTCACATTATCTTGATACTGTGCTAACCTGTCCTAGTCCTATCCTATTAATGGCGAGCGCCAAGCTAGGTAGCGACAAGAATAAATTTGATAAGTCATTGGGTTGACTCAGTTGGGATTCAAACTCCATACAAACACAAGAATCAACAAGCAAACTGCTCTGCCCTTTCTGCACTCGACTGTCCAAGAGCCAGTAATAGATAGCTACAAACAGCATGGCGGTTATTATCCATAAGGCTGACTAGGCTGAAGCCTTGGGGCTCCATTAGAATTAGGAGCCCATTAGTTTTGTTAATTTAGTTGTGCGTGGTCTCTCATAGGAACTGCCCCTGGACAGGAGACGTGCAAAATGGATATCGGAGTATGTACTGCACCCTAGTGCTTACAGTACCAGGGTCAGGTTGTCGGTTGTAGTGGCATGAAAGATTGAAGTACCGTAGCGGGAGGACCCAAAGTATTTGAAAGTTGAGGTGCCCGGCCTTGTTGAAAATGAATAAGTCTGAATAGACTTGTTTTCACCATTACATAGTTTGTCGATAGAAAACCCGAGCCTACACTTTTACCGACCCAAGTGATTTTTGACATCCCACACCACTTAGACATGGTATCAGAGCATCTGGTCTTTGATGATGCTGTAACTAAGTTATACACAGCGGTACATTCCTAATCAACTTGCTGACATGGCGTAAAGCAAGCACCAATCAATCAATCAATCTGAATTAACTAACGTACATACAAAAAAAAAGTATAATAACCAGATAAGGTTGTAGCATCAAAGCGATATTAGAGGTAAAAGGGAAGATGTGCTGGAAAGGTGTTGCTGGCTCAAAGCCCATCACTTCAGAAGAATGAATCCAAAATCTTCTGCGGAGAAAGCCAACGAGAAAAAGACACTTTCTTCATAATACCATACTGTATTATTCAAACTCGGACGGTCATCATTTGATCACACTTCATGCACAATCAGAAAAACTTCACTCAATCAGTTAACACCAGATAAACGCACGCGGCGATGCAGTGTTGACTCCGCCGGCGAAGCAATGGCGCGTAGTGCATTTCCGGTTGCTCGTGACGCTGATTCCCGGTAGGCAGGCCGTCCATGGGGAATGCCGCCGAACACAAGTTCAGGTGGCGATCACTGCGCATACACTTGATCCAGCAACCTCAGCCGGGCCGTGCTCTTTATAATCTATATAAACGATCTTGAAAAATGGTTTCAAACTGAATGCCTCCAACTATATGCAGATGATACAGTCATATACGCAAATGGCACCACAGAAGAGGAGGTAATAACTAAACTAAATAAACTCTTACTAAAACTAGACGAATGGTGTGAGTCCAAGAAAATAACCATCAACAGAAGCAAATCAATGAACAGTATATAAACAAATGCCAGAAAGAAAACTACACTGTAAGTTAGGAAACCAACCATTAGAAAATGTAGACCATTACAAATATCTAGGCCTTGAGTTGGACAGTCAACTAAACTACAACCTATGTATAAATAAAATCATCCAAAAAGTAAACCACAAACTGTGGCTATTTGCAAAGCTAAGAGACTCCATGACACAAGAAATGTCAATAAAAATGTTCAAGGGCATGGTGCTCCTCTATCTTGACTATGGAGATGTAAACTACATGGGTGCGAGAAAAGAACTTCTAAAATAACTACAAATACTGCAGAACAGAGGCCTAAAAATCTGCCTAAGATAAGACAAGCTGCACCCCACCTATGACATACACAAAAGAACCAAATTGAAATTACTACAAAATAGGAGAATAATTCATTTGAAAACATTAGCATATAGCTATTGTCAAAACAATAAACTCCTAACAAAACCACAAAGGGCTACTAGCGCAAATAATGCACCACTACTAAAGCAGACCAGAAGCCAAACAAAAGCTCAATAGAGAAGCGCGCTGGAAATGGCTACCAAGGTGTGGAATCCCCAAACAGTAAAGGAATGACAAATTCCTGACCTAAAAACGTACAAAAAGTATATGTGCAAAATAAGGCTAGGAAACCCTCATTCAGCTGCACTGCAAAGGGGCATGTGATATGTCACGGCCCACCAGCGGGACGCCCAATGGAAGGTAACCATGCCAAAAGTAGCCAAATAACACACCACATAGTTACGTACAAGCCTATGATATGTAAATAGGAGTAGGTTAGTCTAGTAATAAGAGTAGAAAAAAATTAAATACATATATGCCAAGAAAATTTAAAAAAAACTATGATCATCATCATGCTGTCGGTTGTGATGCGACAAAGACTGCTTTCATTACTTGACTGCCACTCTCCTTTGTGCGGTTGTACATTTCATGAAAACTGCGTGCAAAAGTGTTGAAGTGCTGCTGGCTTTTGCAAGTTACCAGCGGCACTCTCTCGGCGAGCAAATAGAGGTCTCACACCGGCAAGAACATGTCCAGACAGGCGCAAAACTATTTGTCCCTGTAGTGGCTGGTCGGGAGATGTTGGGAGTTCCATACATCAACCGCCCTTGATGCTGCCACAGTGACATGGTTTTCTGTTCAGGGTTTGCTCCCTTAGCCTTCGGTTCTGTCAAGAACCTGTACCACAAGACAGTGGTTTACAACTCTGCAGGGCAGGGGCATCAAACTCCCTGAAAGGTATTGCCATGCCTGCATACCTAACATAGGCTACTAACCATACCAACCAACTACCTCCCTGCTACTGAAATGCAGGCAATCAAATACGTTATCAGCAGCTACTGTGTGGTAAGATAACACCAACACTACAACTGGCCAGCATTGAAAACAAGCTTGAATACCCGGGCTATGGGCAGTATAAATACAGCCTCAATAAAAAAAGAATTAAAAAAATTGTGACCTCACTCTGAGAACGAGGCGTCAGACAGCGGCCGCCACCACTCTCTTCAAATCCCCCCAATATCGCCCTCTCCCGGGAAAACACGGCTACCGGCCACTGTGAATACTGCTGAGTCATCCTTTCAACAAATGTACGTTGCTGGTGCTATCCTGCAAGGGCTCCTCCCTACTCCTCCTCTCCTCCTCGTCTTCGGCCACAGCCCTCCTCCTCTTCCATCAATTTGCTTTCATCTATAGCCTTACATTTCAGGATGGACCGTTATTCCCATGTTAACACCCCTCTTTTGTAACCTCACTCTCAATTTAAAGGAAAGTTTGTTTTATTTAACAACGCCTCTAGAGCACATTGACTTTTATCATTGGCTATTGGACGTCAATCAAATGATCATTCTGCTATATTTGTTTGGAGGAAACCCACTCCCGCCACATAGGCTACTCTTTCCGATAAGCAGCAAGGGGTCTTTTATATGCACTTTCCCACAGACAGGACAGCACATACCACAGCCTTTGATGAACCAGTTGTGGACCACTGGTTTGAACGGAACATAGTCCAAACTGCAAATGTGTCCACTGAGCAGGATCGATCGGATGACCCACACCTTCACAGGTGGACACTCTACCGCATGAGCTACATCCTGATCTCACTGTTAATTTCAACACATTGCCTGCTGATACTAATGTGATGCTCATTCCATGGCCACATAGACTGTGAATGCAGGAGTTGGAAGAACATACACCAGACCGAGTGGTTGAATGAGTTAAGCTTCCGCCTCCAGTTTGGGTAGGTCATGGGATTCGAACTCCTGTGTTTGCATCCTAATCGAGTCAAACCAATGACTTCAACATTGATATTGTTGCTAGTCCATTTCCTTACTTGGATCCACTACGCATATTAGCGCTTTAATTTTGGGGTTGGAGTTGGTTCTATTTCCTTACTCACCATCCACTATGAATATTACTGCTTTAATTTGAGGGTTTGAGTTGGTCTTATTTCCTTACTCACATCCACTATGAATATTACCGCTTTAATTTGAGGGTTTGAGTTGGTTCAATTTCCTTACTCACATCCACTATGAATATTACCTCTTTAATTTGAGGGTTTGAGTTGGTTCAATTTCCTTACTCACATCCAATATGAATATTACCGCTTTAATTTGAGGGTTTGAGTTGGTTCAATTTCCTTACTCACATCCAATATGAATATGACCGCTTTAATTTGAGGGTTTGAGTTGGTTCAATTTCCTTACTCACATCCACTATGAATATTACCGCTTTAATTTGAGGGTTTGAGTTGGTTCAATTTCCTTACTAGCATCCACTATGAATATTACCGCTTTAATTTGAGGGTTTGAGTTGGTTCAATTTCCTTACTCACATCCACTATGAATATTACCGCTTTAATTTGAGGGTTTGAGTTGGTTCAATTTCCTTACTCACATCCACTATGAATATTACCGCTTTAATTTGAGGGTTTGAGTTGGTTCAATTTCCTTACTAGCATCTACTATGAATATTACCGCTTTAATTTTGGGGTTTGAGTTGGTTCAATTTCCTTACTAGCATCCACTATGAATATTACCGCTTTAATTTGAGGGTTTGAGTTGGTTCAATTTCCTTACTAGCATCTACTATGAATATTATCGCTTTAATTTTGGGGTTGGAGTTGGTTCTATTTCCTTACTCACATCCACTATGAATATTACCGCTTTAATTTGAGGGTTTGAGTTGGTTCAATTTCCTTACTAGCATCTACTATGAATATTATCGCTTTAATTTTGGGGTTGGAGTTGGTTCTATTTCCTTACTCACATCCACTATGAATATTACCGCTTTAATTTGAGGGTTTGAGTTGGTCTTATTTCCTTACTCGCATCCACTATGAATATTACCGCTTTAATTTGAGGGTTTGAGTTGGTTTAATTTCCTCACTCCCATCCACTATGAATATTATCACTTAAATTTGAGGGTTTGAGTTGGTTCAATTTCCTTACTCGCATCCACTATAAATATTACCGCTTCAATTTGAGGGTTTGAGTTGGCTCAATTTCCTTACTCGCACCCACTATAAATATTACCGCTTCAATTTGAGGGTTTGAGTTGGTTCAATTTCCTTACTCACATCCACTATAAATATTACCGCTTTAATTTGAGGGTTTGAGTTGGTTCAATTTCCTTACTCACATCCACTATGAATATTACCGCTTTAATTTGAGGGTTTGAGTTGGTTTAATTTCCTCACTCACATCCACTATAAATATTACCGCTTTAATTTGAGGGTTTGAGTTGGTTCAATTTCCTTACTCACATCCACTATGAATATTATCACTTTAATTTGAGGGTGTGGGTTTGTTCAATTTCCTCACTCGCATCCACTATGAATATTACCGCTTAAATTTTGGGGTTTGAATTGGTCTTATTTCCTTACTCGCATCCACAATGAATATTACCGCTTTAATTTGAGGGTTTGAGTTGGTTCAATTGCCTTACTAGCATCTACTATGAATATTACCACTTTGATTTGGGGTTTGAGGTGGTCTTATTTCGGGGTTTGAGTTGGGCATATTACCACTTTAATTCAGACAAACAACTGAAAATCACGCCAGCCTTACCAGGTGGACCAGAATGTTTACAACCAGACGACATGGCCAAACGAGTAGACCGTCTCTTTTCCGTGTGTTTGGGCTTTGAAGCTCGTTTTCAAATGCTGGCCGAATCAAACCAATGACTTAAAATTGGAGGCCTATTTGTGTCGCTGCCTTCTCTGGCATTCAGCATTACGAGGATGGGACAAGGAACAGTGGAATGAGCCAGACCCGTCGTCTGCATTTGATGTTTGTTTGTTGTTGTTTTATGCCCTAGGAACATCTAAGGTCATATCAGGACGGGTATCGACTTGTGACAGTCCGCACTGATGGCGACTTTATAGTGCTGCCCCACTGGGATACCAGGCCACCAGCACCATGAACTGATATCCCACTCAGTCACATTATTTTGACACTGAGCCAACCAGTCCTTGCACTATCCTAATAATGCCGAGTGCCTGGCTAGGAAGCAACAAGTATCAATTTTTAAGTCATTAGTTTGACTCGACCAGGTTTCGAACCCACGATCCCATGGTCTACCAACACGGGGGATGGACGCTCTAACTCATTCGGCCATCCCGTCTGGTTGTCGGCGTTTGAAGTTCAACCTACATTAACAATATATGTGTCATGGGGGTGATGAAAATGAGAAATATTGCGCCTAGAGCGGGACTCGAACCCACATCTCTTTGCATTCCAGGCCAGTGTGCTAACCATTACACCACCTAGGCTCCCTGATACCAACACACTACCCACGCCTACCTGTCTATGCGGCTCCTTGCCTGAGAGGTCAGTGCAGACCACTACACTCGTCCCCCTGGAATTGTAAGTCTTTTAATGCTTACAATTACATACATACAGGCAATGCAACACTTACATACACAGGGTAGGTTCAACAACAATACAGCGCGTAGCTTGTACAGGATCATGGTCACGGCAACCAGTGTCATGGGGGTGATGAAAATGGGAAATATTGCGCCTAGAGCGGGACTCGAACCCACATCTCTTTGCATTCCAGGCCAGTGTGCTAACCATTACACCACCTAGGCTCCCTGATATCACCACACTACCCACGCCTACCTGTCTATGTGGTTACTTGCCTGAGAGGTCAGTGCAGACTACTACACTCGTCCCCCTGGAATTGTAAGTCTTTAATGCTTACAATTACATACATACAGGCAACGCACTAACACATACATACACAGGGTAGGTTCAACAACTATGCAGCGCGTAGCTTGTACAGGATCCTGGTCACATCAACCAGTGTCACGGGGGGTAATGAAAATGGTAAATATTGTGCCTAGAGCAGGACTCGAACCCACATCTCTTTGCATTCCAGGCCAGTGTGCTAACCATTACACCACCTAGGCTCCCTGATATCACCACACTACCCACGCCTACCTGTCTATGTGGTCACTTGCCTGAGAGGTCAGTGCAGACTACTACATATGTAAAAAAATAAACAAACAAAAAACTAAATTGCTATTACATTCAATATTTCCTTCGTGATTCATTTCATTGTCCATCCATATATATTGCAAGTATACTACATATATATGTGTATGTATTGTTTTGAAAGCGAGCAGAATGACCATTTGCTCATGGCCTAGAGAAGGCGGGGAAGAGAGAATGCCCGCTCCATGGAGGTTAAGGTGGTTAGAGAGAAACACTGAAGGGCTGCCGTTATTTATATCCACATAATAAATTATATAGTATATATATATATATATATATATATATATATCGCTACTCTTCTCCAATAGATGGCTCTATAGCTATCCCCAGCCACTTTGAGCGCATTCACTTTCTACATATGATAATATATATATAGTATGGATATCGATTTGTGTCGCTGTATATATTATATATAACATAAATATATACATGTATATATCCACACTTTGCTTCCATCGTTTTGCACCCAGTCTCTGATCGGTAAGACGCAGCTGGACCATTTAAACAACAGTGCCCGTAGTGATCG